>JAVQJG010295732.1:0-12341 GCA_036024015.1 Craterocephalus amniculus | reverse complement strand
CATGTGGAGCAAATAAATCAAGCCGAGCAATACATCCGCCATTGTAGAGAGAGAGAAAAAAAGGAAAACATCCGGGTCCTGCTGAGGAGCATCAAGAGCGTTTGGAGCGTCAAGACGGTTTTGATCTAAAATGTCAAGCGTCTGATTTACGAGCATCCAGCGTCCAACTTTGAGCAGCGAGAGCGTCTCGCGCCATAAGACACCAGTCTCAAGGGTTGGGATATCTCATTTGTAAGCAGTTTTCATTAAAATCCCAAACATATAAGCAGCAGATATGCTACAATTTATATGTAACTGTCAGCACTCACCAATGGATTTTTGACGACATAAATACTACACAGCAATATGACATTTATGGCAGTCTTTTGAATGAGAACACGGTACAAAAAGTATTAGCAATCAAAAATAAATGGATAAAATCAACTATAATAATATTGATTCTCAAAAAAAAAAGAGTTGCTTGAACAGGATCTGCTTCAAAACTATCTTATCATCTATCGAATGTGCCTCTGGCAGAATTTGTTGCAAAAACTGGGTGGTGCATTAACCGTCTTTGAGGAATGTTAATTAACATTCAGTACAACCTGAGCTCTAAATGTTGGGATGTTCATTGATTTTGCACAAAGAACATATTTGTTTATGAAAACTAAAAGAACTTCAACTCACATAAGGCAATATGTTATTCACAGCAGATGTAGCATAACAATGATACATTGAACATACCAATGTCTTACCTGAGAAATGTGACAGTTTTATGAACAAAATGACCTCATGTCAAATGTAAAGTTGGCATGGGGGCACCATATAGCTGAAAATGCTGAAAATGCAAGAAAGTCAAAGAATATTCATGTGGGAGAACATTGTTAGGAACATAGTTTGGAATCTGTAACATGGTTACCTATAAAAGGGATGTCCTATGGCAGATAAGAACGGCCTAGAATACTTCCAGAAAACACTGTGGGTTAACATAATCCTCCATGCAATCTGCAGATGCCAAAGCTCTGTCATGTAAAACAGAGGCCTCGGAGATTCTATCGAAGCACCGTTGTATCTGGTAGGCCAAGACTACTCTGAAATGGACCATTTCAGGGAAGGCCTTGTGTATTTCAGCAGGACAATGCTAAACTAAACCACATTCTGAAGATATTACAACAATTTGGTTTCACAAGAAGAGTCCGAGAGCTGAAAACTGGCCTGCCTGCAGTAACAAATTCTTTAGCTGCCGGAAACTGCTATTAGGCAAGAATGGGTCTGATTTCCAATTCCAACACCAAAACTGCAGGAACTCATAACCACAATTCCCAGATGTCTTTCAAAGTACTCTGTAACTAAAAGAAGCTGCTACCTCATGATAACCTGCCCTTGTAACAACGATTTTGAGACAATATTAACGTGAGCTCATTTTCAACATGAAACTGTCAAATATCTCAGTTCAGACAATGATGTATGTTCTGTTGTGAATAAATTATTGGGTTATGTGATTTGAATGGTTTTTAGTTTCAATTTTGTTTCAGGTAAATAAATAAAAAATGTTGCAACTCTTCTGCAATTTGGGTTGTAATTCATGGTTCTCATGCTAACATCATGATGAGACCCATGCGCCCTGAAAACATGTACCAGTATGTTTAAAAAAAACTTTGAAATGTACATACCAAACTTTAGCTAATTTCTAATTTGAGAATTTGGTTTTATTTTTATTGCAGTTTTTTTAAATCAAATTTGAAGAGGAAATGCGTTGATTTTAGAAAATAAAATCTTCAGTGTGATATTCTGCGTGGAAAAATAGATTTATTGAGCATAATCTGTACCTTCACTTGTTTGGAATTTACTTTGTATTTTTGGTATTTTATAAGTTGGTCTTTTTTTTATTGCACTTCTTTTTCTTTAATTACTGGATCTGAAGAGTTACTCTTTTGCCAGGCATTGTAAAATTTATTCAAAGTGAGTTTCTATTTTGTCTTTGGTATTTGGTACAGCTATAAATCCCCAAAACGTTGGCCTACCAACAGAATCATTATTGGAAATACACTTACATTAGTAGGCCCCTAAAATGTCCATCCGGCCCCTGTGTTTGTAGTGCAGTAGATGCATCAAAATGAGAGAACATAGAGACTTGTTGGGAATGCGGTGGGACTACACACAGAATGAGAATTATGCCATTGAGTTCACATTCAGCAGAGGAACAGTTTTAGTTGCACAATTCGGATAAAAGTTCACCAATGACTACTGTTTGACCCAGGAACAAGATGAAGTAAGATTAATTGATAAAATGTAGATTTTCTTCTCCCTTTTGTTTATTTGAAACATTTCCTGTTATAGGTCAAATTTTGCTTGGTAAAGTTCAGAACCAACTTTTTATAAAGTTGAGGCTTCTGAAGTTTCTAGTGTTTTTTATAAACAGAAAAACAGAAATATGAACAGTAAATGCACACCCTGCTTGATAATGTCATTAATGATAAATGATCTTTGTTTGTTTTGCAGCTATAAGGGGAAAATATACAGTAAAACACTCTATTTGGATGTTCAACATGTTTACAAGCCGGAGCCTTAACCTCTGGCCTATGAGGGTGTTGCCAAGAATGAGGAACTGACTTAACTAGACCGGTATGCATAGTTTCTCCGAAACAAAGCAGGTTTTACAACATTATGTCAATAATGTCAACCAATTGAGAATAGATTTTTATCTTTTGTCCTCCCTCTTTTTTTCCTGAAAAGAAAAATGTAACTACAACAGACCATATACAAAAGGGCCTAACATATTATTTTCAGGTGCAACTGTATAACATTAGCAAACCAGGCTCAAATTTTATTGAAGTTGTAAATGTTCATATTGACTTTAGTTTGTTTTATACTTTAAATTTGTGTTTATTGAATATAAATAAATTCACTTAAAGTTGTATCCATAGAATATCCTTTTTTCTTTAATGGACTGCATAAACTTTAGAAAGTATATCGGGTACTAACTACTTTAAGTACTATATGGCATATAGTCATTTTCATAATATAATGTAACAAAAATGACTGAATCTGAACACTAGACTAAAACAAATCAAAGTTGTACATGATGTGTTCTGTAACACATTTATTACTTTAAAAGACCAAAGCAAGATTTAAAAAGCTGAATTAAAATAGCCGAATATCAAGAGTGGGACATGAAAATGTCTTTGCACTCACACAGTCAATCCTTGTTGGACATAGACATTTATACATATATATACATACATAAATATGTTCAGAAATAAAGCTAAACTAAACTAAATAAAGCTGGTGTGATCCAGTTGTACTGTACTGTTTTTTAAAAGAAAAATTCTTCTGGCAAGCTCTAAACAACACACAGACACACACTTATCTAGTTGCTTCCGGTTCCCTCAGAAACTAGAGAGAGATTAAAAACGGGAGAAGGAAAGTGTTGTGAAAATTTGTGAAATCTAGTTGACATGATAAGTTTCTTTAGTTGGACAGATTGATTTTTTTTTTTTTTTATGTATCATCCTTTAGAAACAAAACCTACAAGACTATACCTTATAAGTATTGTCCAAAGAATCCATGTGCAACTGACATGGGTGTAATACATTAAACTTTTAAGTTGTAGAGCTTTGTCAGTCATGCAGGTATGTTCTGGAACAGAGACGCTCAAAGGAAAAGTGACTCATTAAAACTGATATGCTTATATCACACTCACTGGGTTGACATAGCTGCTTGCTGTAAAAGAAAACTAACAAGGCAAAAGCAGAACCAACATATCACCTTTTCTAATCAGGGAAATAGCATTGCGCACTGTTTTTAGAAATTATGAATTAACATGGCTACTGTTACTATGCATTTTTCAAAGCATACCAAAATGACATTTTTAACGTCACAGAAGGGATGACGTTAAAAACTTTCTGTCATACTTTTCATATAAGAATTTCTAAAAAAAAACAACGAAAAAAAAGGTGTCTAAGATTAGTTGTGTTTGCATAGCTTAGCTGCATTCTGAGTAGACAATACTCGTGTCTGGCATGGAACGATCCAGTACACATGTTGTGATGACGGAATGTGTTTTGACTATTTGATTAACAAATCATGATATTTTGACTTCCAAAATATAATACTGATACTACAACTAAGTTATTATCAATACAAATCTTTGTTTGAAGAGCTGTTTGAAATGCTGGCAGTGGCTGGGGAAAAGCAGTATTGTGTAATTAGTCTGGCTGTACTATCAGACAAAGCAGACAAACTACTATTACTTCTGATATCAAAGAGTACATTGGTGAATAATCAGCTTTAAATATAAGGGTTAAGGTCAGGGAATTATTTGAACTATACCATACATTAATTTTCTCATGTTCATCTTTTCAAAATGAAGTAGTTAACATGTGGAGCATATCTACAGTTTTTATTCAAGAGACAAAGAAAGCTGAATTATTGAAATAGATGAAGATGAATTATTATATTATTAACATTATTAGATTAACTGGTTACTTTTTACTGTTCATGACATATAGTTAAATACAGAGGGAGATGAAACAATCAGCCAGCACAATTCAGAGAGGACAACTAACACTAGACTGCTTGACAGGTGTGCAGATTATTTTGGGGATTTATAATTACAAGTGAAGCACCACCATTTTTCTGATATAGATAATACATTTTAATGTAGTTGAGTTCTCCAGCAGTAGTTAAAATGCCATCAGCAATTGCTCAGAAATAGCACAGAGGCTGCTGTCATTGCTTACTACGCATCATCAACATTTCAATTTCTTAAACCTACGTCAGCATAACCACCCCCACCTCGTTTCAGTGTGCATTCAGTCTTCATTCTTTTTACACAAAAATATGCACATCTAAACAAGTCCAGCAAGTTTTGTTAGACTTTACAAAAGCAAGAATTTCTAGCCTCTCTTAAAAACTCCGGCCACTGACAGCTCTTCATTTCCATCTTTGGACTCAAGGAGGAGAGGTGTCTCCTTCCTAGTGTTGGCTTGTGCGATCCGTTCATTGCCGTGAACATAAGAATACTACTGCACAGTTGGACCCCACCAGGGTAAGAAAGTAAATTTTAATCTTCAAATAGATACTAATAACTGAAAAATTATGTTATTAGAAAATTCTTTAATCTACCAATCTATCCTAATCATATTGGGCCAAAGAGGGTCTGATTAATTGCAAATTTTGCTTTTTCTTTTAAATTCTAAGTGGTCAAATTGTGTCTAAATTGGTCATTGTCTTTACTGTTTGTTGAAGTTAATATGAATCAAAACATCAAATTCAAGATTGCAATTCCTGCAAAGAGTGATTTCCCCCCCCCTTTATAATTTTCTGGTATTATCTCAAATACAACTTTCTTTTTTATTTTATTTAATAAACCGAATAAAAAGGCATTCTAAGTCCAAACATTAATTTCAACAGATTTGATGACATCCAATGATGTTACAGGAAGAGATACAGCATGTTTTTGGTGTGCACTTTTTGCATTGATGGATTGCCGTTCTTTGCTTGCCGGGTGTGGCTATGAGTGCAAAGGTGCACTGCATACAGAATATAATAATAATAAGCTTTTGTGCTGTGGTGAAGACACTTAGGGATTGTAACTTTTGCTTAGTTTTGTTGGAAATGACAAATCTTCTTTTTTGTATGTAGCATAAAATGGATTGAAGAAGGAATAGGAATCCTGTCAAAAGTTGAAAATCACATTTGTTATTAATTTTTACAATTTCTGATAATTTTGATGTTTGACAAATGAAATATTTATATGAACGATAAAAGGAATTCCATGCTAAAGAAAATTATGGAAAACATGATTCTCAAGAGTAGTAAGATTTAAAAAACTGCATTATGATATGACTCTGTCTCAAGATTTTGAATTTGCAAATTAAATGGTTGTTTTCACTACTTGGTTGTAGATACACCTACAGAAGGAATCTTGAAGGGCAACTGTAGATGAGTAACGGCTTCGTCAGATAGGGAAAACGTTTCACAAACTTGTCTTTCTAGAATGTTGGAATATCCATTTCAAAACTTCTCACTCCAAGAATGCGCTAAATCTCTTTAGAAATATTATATAAATTAACAAATTAATCTCTGATACAGTAAGGAGAAGGTTAGAAACCAGAGGCAATTATAAAGTCATTAAGTGAAAATTTCTCTTGTTTTCATCATATGTATTAACTTGTTAATAATAGTCTTGAATGGAATTACTTTCTATTTCTATATTTAATTTTAATTCATGATTTAAAAATTATAATGTGGCAAAAACACACTAGCTTAAGTTTCATTTTCCTAGAATTTGCATGCAAGTTGGCTGCAGATATTCTACACTTATTCAGGCAGACAGGGAAGGTAGACAACTCTATTGGCACAGCTTCAGTGTGTATGTTTGTGTAAAATGTACAGAGTACTTACTGCGAGGTATGCTTGACAGGAGGCAGACACCCTGAGGATGGAACCTCTTGCATTCTTGCTCCTCTTAGCAGGTAAGTGTTGCAATGAATGCTTCTCTAAAAGTGTGTGAAAGGGTGTGTGCCAGAGACCGAGTGCGAGAGTCAGGGGTAACATAAAATTAATTTAAAACACAATAATTTATGAATTATGTTCTTCTTTACAGGGCTGGTTGGAACAACATCAGCTCAAACAACCATGACAACAGGTACCCTGAACAAAAGCTGCATGAATCTATGTGTTGCTGCATATGAAATTGTGGTCTAAATTGACCAATAATTTAGGATAATCTGTAAAATGAAATGACCAAACCAAGGGAAAAAAAACTTTATTATATAACTCATTAGCAAATGTTGCTACATACAGTGTTATGTAAAAGATCCCAAATAAATTAATTGAGCCAAGTGAAAACATAAATGTATTGGCCATTAAAGAGATTAATGTGATGCAATGCCAAGAAATTAAAGTGATGCAGAATATCTGCCGTTTGAGACCACTTATGATACCGAAGACTGGTAAGACAAGTTGGAAGAGGAGCTGGAAATACATTTCATTCTTCTTACCTGACAGTCTACGTACATGTTTTGAGCATTGTAGTGTGCAACATGTGCCACCAGAGGGCAGTAATGAAAGACCAAACTATTGAAATTGGGGAAACTGCTCACCTGTCAATCTGAGTGTACACAGTATGGGTATAGAGGACAATACAGTCCTATTGTGCCAAAAAAAATCCATAGAAAATGGTCAGTTAAAGCAACACAAAGCAATGCTTTAAATGTAGACAAAAAATGTAGTTGTGTCTTCTAACTTTGTAACATCACGATTAGAATTTATATAATTAAAATTAATCAGCATTTATTTGTCTTGTTTAGCCAGTACTCTTATTCTGTCTTTATCTTTATCACAGTAATTTAACTTTTGTCAAGAATACCAAAGAATGTAATAAGAATAAAGAATACAACCTTTTTAAAACAACAAAATGATCTTTCGCAGAACAAAAACATGCCAAGATTTTTCAGTTTGCCATTATGCAATACTGAAGGCACATATGTCACATAAAAAACAACAAAAAAAAATCCTTCACTGCCCTTTCCCTCCACCTATTTTTTTAGTCAGTTTTGTCTCTCAACATCTCAACATTTCTCAGGATGCAATAAGATTTTAAGTAATCAGTTGTATTGCTTAAACAATTCATTTCATGATTACTTGAGTGTAATACCAACTTAAGAGTGATTTAAAATGTTATTTTAAATCTAAATAATACATGATAGTATTACTGAGTTTTACATTCCAGATCTCAAAACTTTGATTTCTTTGAGTAACTTCATGTCTTTTCACTGTCCTACACCTCCACCAGTTAACACAACTTCATCACCAGCTAACACAACATCATTAACAGCCAACATAACTTCATCGGTGAGCACACCACCACTAGTCAACATCTCTGTGACACCACAAGTGAATACATCATCATCACCAGTCTTTTCAACTTCATCCAATGAAGGAACATCACCTTCTGTTAATGCATCTTCTCTGTCAGTCAACACAACGTTGCAAACAGGAATCACATCTCCCAAAATAAATGCAACAACAGCACAAACCCAAGCAACCCCATCTGTTGTCAATGCAACATCAGCACCAGGTAACACAATCTGATCACTACCACACAACCTCAAGCTTGCTAATGTATCTACAACAAGATCTAAAAAAATTTAGCCTTACAAAGAATTCATAAAAAAGTCTAAACAATTTAATTACCACATCCAAACGTATTATTGCCACTGTGCAATACAACCATATTAACAACACTGTTTTACAGCCTTAGTGCTAACTTTGAAATCTTTCAACGTTACAAATACTAGTTTGACATCACCAACTGACAACTGACTGATAAAATTAAAATCTTTCATTTGACTCATTTTGTTTCAATCAGTTCTCTTAACAACAGTGGCCTTTCATAAACAGTTTTATTATAGGATTATTAGGAAATAATATTAGAAAAATGTGACAGACAATTAGCATTAGCTATAAACTCTGTTTACTTGACATCAGCTGCTATTTATTTCTTGTAACTATGCACAAATGCAATGTCCAAGTCAAATAAATAAACCAGGATAGAGATGAGAGTTTCTCAGGTAATGTATCAATAATTCTGACGATCAAACTATTTATCAGGCCTCTAACCCCAGCAATTCACCTTGCCGATCCCTAATATTTTGTTTTATCACGGCCAGTGTATTTACAATGCCACAAACTACCTCACATAAATGATCAGCATGAACAACCACAAATATTGATTTTCACTTCAGGTATATTTAACTTATGTATTCATTAGTCTTTCTTTCAATTGGAATGACAAAGAAAACTCTTATATTGCTTTTTTTTCTAAAATTGAAATATCTTAACTTACCCAATGTATATCAGACAGTGACCAGTTCAATAAACAAAGTAGTACCCAAACTAACAGTCCATATTTCAGAAAAGCTAATTAAACCACCAAAACATATGTGGAAATAACAGATCAAGGTTTTACAAAACCCCTACATTAAACCAATCTTCTTATCTTATTTCTTACATATATCTACCAATTATAACCATATAAAAGATTCAGAAAAAAAAGAACATAAAGCTTATTGTTCATTTTACTTTGTGTTTATTGAATTAATAGATTATTTTTTACAGTATTTGCAATTCACTTTTAGGTAATGAAACCTCTTCACCATTCATTGGAACAGTTTCAATGACCTCAACATCAGTGAACACAACAATACAAGCAAAGACTGTAAAACATTCTACAGCAAATGCATCCTCACCATCTGTCTATACAGATCTTCACAAGTCAGATCATCCTCCCCATCAGTAAATACAACTTTACAAGAAATCAACATTACCTCTACACTGGTTAACCTGACCAACTCACCAGACAGCTCAGTGTCACTCTCAGTGAACATGAGCTCAGCATCAATAAACCTAACTTTAGTTTCAGTCAGTGCTTCCTCACCATTAGTAAACACCACCTTATCGTCACTTTCCCCAACATCCTTTTCTATTAACAACACCAAACAGTCCATCAGCCCAACTTCAGACCCTGCCAACTTTACCTCACCACTTTTCAACATCACCTGATTCATCAGTAACCATGGCATCACCATCAGTCAAAGCATCCTCGCCACTGGCAAATATGACCTTACCCCCAGTCAACCCAACCTCACCATTCAAAAACCAGACCTCAATACCATTCAACCAAAGCTCATTATATTTCCAAATGACCTCACTGTCAACCTCATCACCAGTGAATACAACCTCACCATTAATAGACCCAACTGCACACCCAGATAATGCCACCTCAGTGCCTTTGAACACTATTTCACCTTCAGTCAATAAAAGTTCACAACCAGACAATATGGCGTCACCATCACTCAGCCCAGCTTTACCTTCAATCAATGCAATCTCACCATTAGTAAATACAACCCCATCACAACTCAGCAAAACATCTCTTTTAATCAATTTGTCCACACCACCGGTCAACATAACCTCATCACCATTCAATTCAACATCACTAGCAGTCAACATGACCTCAGTACCAGTGAATCCAACTTTAGTTTCAGTCCGTGCTTCCTCACTATTAGTAAATATCACCCCACCACAGTTTACACCAACATTGCTTCCAGTCCACATGACCAAACTCACATCACCTGCAGTTAACATAACATCATCAGCCCTCACAGAACCTTCATCAGTAAACATGACCTCACCTACAGTTAACATGAGCTTATTACTGGCCCATTCAACCTCACTGCCAGTCTTTGAAACATCACACAATCAAGCCAATACAAAATCTTAACCAGTTTACTCCACCTCATCAACAGTCAATACAACTTCATCACCAGCCAACATGACCTCACGAAAAATTGATTTAACTTCACCAACAGCCAACACAAGATCATCAGTCCACATGGCATCAACGCGAATCAACACCTCACCTCTGACCCACTCCCCTTCAACATCAGCCGGTGGAACTTTGTTACCAGTCAACATGACCTCAGCAACAGTAAACCCATTCTCGCTTTCCTTTAACATAACCTCACAACCAGTTAACCCAACCTCATTATCCATCAATGGCACATCATCCTTTCTTCATCCAGCCTCACCATCATCTAACCTTACCTCTAAATCATTCAATGGAACGTCAGAATTTGTCACAAAGACTTCACCAACAGTCAACATAACTTCAAAATTAATTAATACAACTTCATCACTAAACAGCATTTCTTCATCAACAATATAACTAAAATGACCAGACCTATGGTCAACATGACGTCTTCAGAAGCCAATTTTTCTTTACCATCAACAATGCCATCAAACATAATCTCAACACCTGTCAACACCACCTCTACACATCACGTTTCTATAACTTTATTTTCAGTTAATGAATTGTAGCTTCAGTTACAACATTGTTTTTAGCTTGAAAACTGATATTTATTTATTGAAATGTCACAAGGTAACTGTCTTTTAAGGATTTCTCCAGAAAGTAAACACAGATTTTGCTAGTCTGCACAATAACATCTGTGAAACTTTCCTCTAATGTGAAACTTGGGTTTTATGCTTTATCTTTTAATTTCAAACTGTCAAATTCAACACTTTATGTGAAACTGAAATTTCCCTGAATAATAATTTAATTCACAGATGGACCCGCAGTCAACATGATGTCGGAACCTAGCAATGCGACCTCACCATTAGGCAACACAACTGATTTGCCGATGAATCAAACTTCAGCACAACAAAACACTTCCCCAACAATGGCAGTGGACACAAATTTGACTTCAGGTAATCTGAGTTCTTCTATAGTAAAAATGGTGTAGCTAACTGATTTAACTATGAAACTTTACCACCTCTTTATTTTGACTCAACAGAAAATTCTACCTCATCACCAGACAACATGAACTCATCATCCGTTAACATGACTCTGTCAACACTGACTCCAACTTCCCCACCAGAAAACCTTAACTCAACAGCGAATGCAAGCGCAACACCTGCCCAAATGACTTCACCATCAGTCAACTTGACCTCATCACCACTCAATGCAACCTCACAAATTATTGACACAACAGTGAATGCAAGCTCAACACCCGCCCAAATGACTTCACCATCAGTCAACCTTACCTCATCAGAAGTGACTCCAACTTCACCAGCAATGAACCTTAGCTCAACAGCGAATGCAAGCTCAACACCTGCCCAAATGACTTCACCATCAGTCAACTTGACCTCATCACCAGTAACTCCAACTTCACCAGAAATGAACCCTAATTCAACAGCAAATAGAAGCTCAACACCTGCCCAAATGACATCACCAGTGGTCAACGTGACATCCCCTTTCACCACCCCTTTGCCAGGTAACTGTATTCCAGGAAGATATGTTATGTAATTTAACTTCAAATGAACTTCAACTGTTTGTTTACAGGTATACTACTTCCAAAGTA
Organism: Craterocephalus amniculus; assembly: GCA_036024015.1. Lineage (NCBI taxonomy): Eukaryota > Metazoa > Chordata > Actinopteri > Atheriniformes > Atherinidae > Craterocephalus > Craterocephalus amniculus. Next base: position 438 of record JAVQJG010295732.1, on the reverse strand, counting down.
GACAATTGCTCTACATGTTGAAAGAATTTTACGAAAAAAGGACTAAATTACATTTATTTTTTATATAATTTACAAAATGAGAATGGTAAAAATCTTTGTGCATTCTTTCCCAATTTTAGCAAATGCAAGGATATCAGCAGTGAATGAAACACCAACATCTCCTTTTATCACTGATATAACTGATATGAAAAACATTCACATTTTTTGTAGATGTTAATCTTATTTCCATGTATGTGTTATTACACATAGGTACTTCAAGTTCAACATCAGCACTTCTCAATGCAACCTCACCTGTCAGTATGACATCCCCACCTCTAAATGCAACTTTATCATCAGTCAGCATGACATCACCACTTCTCAATGCCACCACACCAGTCAATATGACATCACCACTTCTCAATGCAACCTCATCTATCAGCATGACACCCCCACCTCCAA
>JAVQJG010295727.1:0-34110 GCA_036024015.1 Craterocephalus amniculus | reverse complement strand
CCCCCCCCCCCCCCCCCCCCCCCCCCCCCCCCCCCCCCCCCCCCCCCCCCCCCCCCCCCCCCCCCCCCCCCCCCCCCCCCCCCCCCCCCGCGCCCCGCCGGGCCGCCCCCGCCCTATATAAAGCGCACATTTTTGACAAATTGGCATGTTATGAGAAAGAGGGCATCTTTCTGTAATATGTGGAAATGTGTGTAAAGCTAATGTGGGCTTCAGGGGTCTGTGTATGTGCACAAGTGTGTTCACTGATCCATGTTCATACGATCCTTTATCATTTGGTTTAAGCAGCAATTAAAAACAAGAACTTTCAGATGATTTTTTAGATGATTACACACTTTCCACACTGCATTTAGAAAAGATCATGAGCGTCAGTATTTATAGTTTTACCAGTAACTCTAAGAATATCTGGAAGTGCTTTTGTGTACGATTACACGGCTGACTGACATGCTTTCCCGTCTTCGAAAGCTCAGACGTCCAGGTTATTTTGACAATAAGGATTAAAGTTAAAAAAAAGGTGATGGAAGTCCTGTGTGACTTTCTTTTTTTTGTCACCAGTATGGGATTGAACACCAGACCAGCACCATGAGTGAATGCAGGAAATGAGAAGTTCTGTTCAAACTATTTTGTGAACCTCAACTGTTAAATTTGATATATTTATTTGTCCAGATTACTTTTGGATATGAAAACCTTTGATTGCTTGAAATTCTAATTTACGTGTTTGTCTAAAAACATATGGACACAGCATACATCTTTTAGCTAACTGTGTCTTTCACGTGTCTGACGAAACATGAGCTACTTGCTCTTCATATGAATTCCTGAACAAGTGAAGAAGAGACTTCACTGTAGAAATGATGTCATCATGCTAAGTTCTTTTTTGCAGCATTTTGTTGTTCCATTAGTTTGATTTTTCAGCTGTTAGTTTAGCAGACATGCCTGATATTTGATAAATAGCAAATCAGCGTACTGTAAGTAGGCTGGATGTTTAAATTCTGCAAGAAAATGGCTTCTCAAGATGATCAAAGAAATGTTATGATCTTATTTTCACCTAATTTAAATGAAAACACAAGAATGATTGACTGTGAAGGTGGTGAGGACAAAGTAAGGCGTAATATCTCAGTATCATTGGATTGTTCATATGTCAAACATTTTACAGTGTGCTAGACAAAGCAGAGGTTTCGGTCCTGTATTTGCTCATGCCTAATCTACAAAATATTGTGTTGATGTCTGGTGTAACACCTAAATATTTTTGACTGTGAGACATCTTCATAATACTCCATAATCCTCAGGTAAAAAAAGGAAATAAAATAAAAGAACCTGTCAACATCTGGCTTTTGGATCGAAGTGTTTAATTTGAGTTTCACATGAACTAATGCAAATTTCAATTGGTTCCAGCCTCGTTTGGTACAATACCTGGATTTACATGCTAATTTTCAATGAAAACACTGTGGTTGCACAGCAAAGTAAGGACAGACAGATAAACACTTCAGTCCACTAACACAGTTCTATCACTAACAGCAACAATTCAGAGATGAAAAATAATATTCACAATTTTTCAGCCGGATTTCTACAAAGCTGCTCTGTGGGGCTGATGTACAACACCTAGTAATCCTGTTACAGTGATAGTCTCAATTACTAGAAACCTGACATGCCTGTCATCTTAATGGTGGAAGTAAACTGGACCGGTAAGTTTTAACTCTCGGAGCTCTGATGGTGAACTCACTACACACAGTGGAAAACATCAATCAGGTTTTTTAAGTAGGTGTACCTGCATTAAACAGTAGCAGCTCAAACTTACTTCCTGTTATATTCTGAAAAAGACAAAGAAAGTGATCTTCTTAAAGCATCCCCTCCCCCTAATATCTATTTCTTACTGATTAGGATAACATCATCTCTGATTAGCATTTGCATGTTTCTGCCCACATTTCCACGAATTGTCCTCAAGCCACCCGGTGTGGTGCACTCCAACATCTCTGCAGGTTTAATGAGCTAGATTAGGAAGGAAGTCATTTAACCCCCTGCCTACGAGACAATCACACATCCCTACGTATAAACGCAGTCTTTCTAAGCATATCTTCTCCCGAGCAAACAAGTGGGAGCGTGCGAGCGCACACACACACACATCACCTGCCACACCTCCACCCTGCGTCTGACTAGATGGGAGATGGAGCAAGGCCATTATGCAAATGTCAGGTGTCAAGTGTAAATGAGGTTGGAGGGATGTGTAACAGAAGTATTGAATATCACTCTGGCTCCCTTGGCAACCGCACCAGGGTACAGTAATGAGAGCATTCCAGGATGTAGGCTGGCAGAAAGCTTCGTTACACTAAAAGATAGCTCTTTGCAAAAGATATAACGTCCATTGGGTCTGGCTAATGGGAAAAAGCACAGTCAACCACCTGCTGTGTTTATACTCAGAGAATTGGGATAAAATTATGATATTTAATGACTTTCAATTGACTTTATTAAAAAATGAAGCCATTCATAGTCTATTTCTCAGGAAAATAAAACGTCTCATGGTCCAAGTAAGATTGGAATTACTACTTTAATTGCATGATATCCCTGCAAAATCTGAGCCATATATGCTCAGACAAAGAGTTAGAAAAAAGCTTTCAAGCATTATTAATTTTCCCTTCAATAAATTAAAGCTTTAGTTCATTAATTAAGCAAACTTGCTAAATATGTCAGGATCGATTATTAGTTTGACGCCTTTTCCATTTCAAAAGATCTATAAAGCTAATCTAATTTAGTTTAACATCAGTTACTGTGGCAACTGATAATATGAAACTGTCTGATCTATCAGAAGTCACTGTCACTTTTCTGGCCTTAATGGAGGACAAACATTTCAGCCCTAAATCTTTGATTCTGCAACGTTCATTCTTTCTGCATGTTTCTGCAACTCTTTTCCCACCACACTAGCTTCAAGTTTATGATGTTTATCTAATTTTATCATTGGTTACTTTTGTACCTTTAACTGTGGACCTCTCCTCTTACTGTCACCAGCATAGTCTCTAGAGATAAAAGAAAAGTACAAAGCAGTTTTAACTTGCATAAAGGACAGCTTACCAGCGACTTCAGCTATTCTGTCAGTGCTGAGGATGCAGACAGAACAAAGTCCTGTAAGTGTTGAATTCCCGCAGAACATCACCAGATGTTTTGATTTGAATGTGCATGTTGCTCACTTTGGGCCTCCTTCAACAGACCGTGTGTAAAGCAGGATGATGAACCATCCTTGTTACTTAAACATTGCTTTTCATACAGTAAAACAATGCTTTAGAATGATTAAACATACAAAATGTATGCCACCAGACATCGACTTCAAACACTACTGGGAATTTTCCATCATCTCATGAACCAATGAATATATTAGATGAAGGATTTGGACAGGGAAAGGCATGTCCTGCTGCCAACATATACTGTAAGCAGCAGGAAATTACAGTGAATTTTGTGTAATAATGGTGATGATGGCAGATGTGTAGAATGACTGACAGGCTTGTTAAAGAGAGAAGAAGGGGGCGGAGGGTGGTAAAGCACTTTTCACTTTCCCTGGTGTCATTTTATAACCGTCTTTAGTCTGGATGTGTTTATTGTGTCTGTAAAGGCTACAAATGCTAATTAGCTGAAGCAGATTGCTATTTTCAATAGTTCTTGCCAGCAAATTAGTGAGCAGAGGCAGTCTCTGCATTTAAAGTGCTTACAACTGGCACAAATGAGAAACACACCAAAAAAAGTTCATTTGTGGAGGCTAAGTACATGAGTGTCAAAATCAAAATCAGAAGTCAAATGAAAGATCACGAATAGTAAAGGGTTAACACCCCTTAAGGGTGTTTATTCACCGTTCTTTGAATGTATCAAATTTGTCTCTGGTGTTTAGCTTGAAGGGTCACAGCTAATATCCTGACTCTGACATCATTTATGCATAACTGTAGGGCCCTTAAAGTAGCTCGACCAGATATTATTTAAATCTTTCTAAGAGAAATGGTTTTTACATGGTATATTATATGGTAAAAAGGCGGAAGTCAGACTTTGCATATGTACGAGTCCAGGAAAGTTTAGTTAGCGACAGCGGCTAATTTTTAGCTTTGCCATGACGCTCTCTTTCTCCACTAATGCGGTTAACTTCCGTAACTACTGGATTCCCTTGGGGAACGGTCATACTGGCTGATCAGAATCCGGAAGTTACCGAAGTTAACCCCATTGGCAGGGAAAGAGCGTCATGCCAAAGCAAAAAATTAGCTGCTTTCGCTAACTAAAATGGCGTGGACTCATACACATGCACAATCAATGAGTCATTCATTTTTATGGGCTAACCCCTTTTAACACATAACAAACCATTTTTGTTAGAAAGATTAAAATAATTTCAGGTATAGCTCCTTTAAGATCCTGCAGTTTCTCATCTGTTCTGGCATCACATTAGTCCACTGATGTCAGGAGTGGACCGGACATCTTCTGCTTCAGGCTAAAAAGCCAACCCTATCAGACAACGTCTCAGCAGGCAGAGATAGTTCTTGCTGCTGAGACTGTAATGTATTACAGATGACGGGTCGAACCAAGCCTTCACTTAGAAGCATAGTAGCAGCTCGTTATAAGTTCCATTGTTCTCATGTGAGCTTTGATAAGCAGCCACTTTGCAAAAGTAAACTTCAGGCACTCCCTAAAAATTATTTTGAACTACTGCTTCCAATTGCCCCATTGCCTTGTGATTGGTGTGAAGCAGCAGCCTCCCATGATGCATACTCTGGATGTCTGTGGAAGGTATCTCTGCTATTAAAATCAACTCAACGCGCAGCATTTTCAAACAATTTTCAAGGGGTTTGGTTTGGAACAAATGTAGATGCCTAATCTCTTGATGAAATGACACACTTTTAAAAACCTCAATCCTTCTTTGTGACTCAAGCTTTTGCTCTTTATCAGTTCTCGCCACAGCATTTCAATATCAGATACTGATTAGCGAGCCGCGACTTCCATCACAGGCTGCTACGACATGGCGCTCATACTTATTGAATTAAACGTAGAAAGACAATTCTCGCAGAATTCAGTCCAGCTTTCATTTGATCCTTTTATTTGTTAATTGTCTAATTATCTGCTGCTTTCATGGATAATATTTAATAATTTATGTCATTTATAGTTAATTATCTTGCTAATTAATTTGAAACCTGATGGTCTGCTTTGAAATGTATCCAACAGGGAGCCCCCCTCTCGTCTCCTTTCCCATCATCCACTTGCCCTCGTTTTTCTCCTCCTCCCTCAGTGCCCCTCGGTCATCTTGATACCTGAAATATTTCATAGACAGACTCTTTGTTTACCCATATGGCCGTGTGCATAAACACTCGCCACTCGCACACGCTGCCCACGCACCTGTCACTTTTTTAAAAGTGAAAACAGCCAAAGTTAAAGGTCAGTGCCAGCTCAAGGTTGTCTCCCCCTCTTCTCAGGAGAGCCCTTTCAGATGGACACACACTCTCACACAGACTCAGACATGACACAACAATAAGCAGGCTCGGAAAGGCTACGGACGGATCAATGAATAATTTAACCCCTAACATCATATTTCCCCTGGCAGTAATGTATACACAAACACCCGCATCGGACGTGGGTGTGTGCAGTTTCACCTTATTGCCACTTTTCATTTTGCCAACGCCGCATACGCTGAGAGGGGGACTATTTCGACAGTGTAATGTGATGTGTGGGAGTGTTATCAGCGCTGTAGGTATGACAGACACACAGCCCTAGAGCTGACTTCCTGGAATTGCATTTTGTTGGCCGTCTCCAATATGAGACCTGTCACCTTGTTCCCTTCAGGCCATGCAAACGGTGATTGAGGCATTTCGTGGAGGTGTCACCGTTGAAGGTGTGGGTTTGTGAGAGGTTTTTGTGTCTCTGTCTATCAGCTTGGGTGCGATTGGTAATGGGCTGCTTCTCACTCCTTTTTGAAGAGTTTCGTACATTTTCAATCCGCTCTCTCTTTCTTTCTCTTATCATTCCTTTCTTTTGCTTTGTTTGCCCTCAATGCTCCCATCCTCGCCTACCATTGCATGCCCAACCCCTCCTGCCATCCGCCATCCTCCTGTCAACGTTGTCATAGCACAGGAAGCCCTGCAGTGTGTTATAGACCTCTCACCAGTAGTTCTCTTTATGGTACTTTCTCTTTTTAAATTCAATCAAGCTTCAATGGAGCTCCAAGAACCATTTCAATTTACTAGCCGGACGTCGCAGGATGGAAGGGTCCTATGCTAACATAGGGGTCTAAATGGAATTGAAGACTAAGAGAGAGACACAAGAGGTGTGTTTGGGTGGGGTATATTGAAATTGTGCCACAGAGAGATAACAGCGAAGGAGGGGTAAAAATAGAAAGAGGCAGGGGAATTGAAGGAGAGAGGGCGAGAGAGAGAGAGAGAAAGATGAGGGAAGGGAGGGAATCTGAAGTGTTACAGGGGATAAGAGACCAGAGATGACAGCAGGAGAGAGGATAAAGGAGTGAAATGAAAGGTGGGAGATAGAGAGGAGGAGATAAGGGCATATAGTAAGGAGATGAGGTGATAAATATAGAGTGTGCTTTTCTTTTTTAATCAGCAGGAAAATGTAATATGAAGGAGCTCTCCTAGCTGCAGGCTAGTAGAATTCATCACCGCTGAGACGTCTATGATCGACTAAAGCAGAGTTAGTTTACCGGACTGGTAGAAAATGGACATGTTAAACAAAGATGCACCAAATTGTATTATGGAGCTTTTTTTTCTTTTATTGCTGGAACTGTTATAATATATATATATAAATATATATATACATATGTATAACTTTGGAGAGCGACTTTTTCCTCACCTGTGGCTGCCGCACCTTTTGAGGAAATATCGAAGTGCTTGCCATTTCCTCTCAGCAGTCTTTTTGACCTCAACTTTTCTGACTTTCTTCGTGGCAACTTTCCATTCACTCTCCCTTCCGGGGCCAAAATGGACTCATGTCAATCCTTGCCGCCAGCCCTTTGTGTGTTGTTTGCAGGTTAAGTGTTTTTCTCAGTACTTTTCAGGCGAATTGAAAAGTGCCTTAACACGTACCTCTCCCAGGAATTGTTGCCATTTCAAGGTTGCTGAGTCATTCACTCAAGCATGATGGTCCGTCTCTGGCTCAGAGGTTCATACCGTCCCCATCAACTATCATTAGGAAAGATTGTTGTTTTTGTGTGTGTGGGTATGTATGTGTGAGTGTTTGTGAAAGTGAGAAGAGATGGGCTCCGGTTTGGCGTGTTTGTTGTCTGCTCCTCTTCCTTTAAACGTTACACTTGTGTGAACCTGCGAGTGAACGGCTTTCTCAGCTAAACCTGACCCATTTCTGCTTTTTCAGAAACATTGTGAATTTCGTTATGTTTTTCAAGACTCCTGTATCACAATTTCTTCAATAAGTGCAAACTCTCATTCCCTCTCCCTGCCTTGACCTGATGTTCTTCATCTTTAGCTCAAGCTAAGAAGTAACTCTCACTGACAAGCTAGAGCAAATTTTTTAAAAAGCTTTGACACCAAACTGTTAAAGCAACTCTAAGTCGTGGATCCTGTGATGGTAACGAGGTGAATCTCAATGTTTTAAGTGATTTATCTCTTCCTGCTGACTCCATTCTGCTCCATCAGCATTATTCTTTTTTCTTTTTGCTTACTTTATTAAAGCCCCTCTCCTTTTCTCCTTTACATCTTGCTTGTTAAACAGAATAAATTCAGAAGCAAGGGGGGGGGGGGGTCACTTTTAAATAATTAAATACTGTGCATTTAAAATCGTGCCTTACGCAGCTTTTGTCTGCACCTTGAAGCCCATCAACAGAACTATGCAGGTCCCCATAAGCAATCGATGGTTTTTATCTAGAAAATAAGTATTTAAAGAGAGCTGTACACCCATCCGCTGCTTCTGGCTGTATTGACTTACATTGTACAGTGAGCACAAAAGCAGTCATTTAGACCAAGCAGTCTCCCATTGTGATATTCGCCTCTCACTGCTCTTAATGGCCCGACGTAGCTGGCGCAAGAGCCGAACCTTTCACCGCGTCCCACAGCACTCCTCTATTCACAGGAAGTTAAATGAAGAAAACAGCGAAAAATTGCAACTGTTATCTGCTATTAAGAATGAATGGGAGATGTGATCCCTGTTCCCAGGGGGGAGGTTTGCAGAAATATTGCAATTAAATAACTGGGCTTTGTTCAAGTGTTGCGCAGGTCTGAAAGCATTATGGCTCTTTGTGGTTTGGCACTTTGTTTTTTTTTTGTGCAATTAACACCAAAACATCAGAGTGTGTGTGTGTGTGTGTGTGTATCTGTGGTTGGTGTAACATAATTAGACCTTAAGATAATATTGCTTCTTTTTGGGCAACACATGCAGTGATGTGAAATTGAAACGTATATGTATAGATATGAGAAAAATAATCTGGTCTTGAAATGAATTGAATAAGACGACAATACATAATTGTTTTTGTGTGTTTAATAAAAAAATAAAAAAAAACAAACACTGATGAATTTGGTCCCACTTATCTTTGCAGTGTTACTTCAGTTCATGGAGGTTTGGAAAGATCCCACAGTCCGGTTCAGAGCTGTGCAAGCTGTTTTTTGTTGCATAAGCCAGTTCTGGCTACAGCTTTGGACAAATGGCCGAAAAAGTGAGAGTATTTTATCCAAGTCCTGTGGCTGCATCACAAGCCCATATCATCACCTTCTCTACCAGTTATTAAGGTGTGTGTACTTATTATTTAGCTCACAAGAAGAGAAAATGTCTAGTTAAAAGATGTTCAATGGACAAATATTTCCACTTTCATCTTCTGTGTCTAAAGGCATTGCTTCAGAAGTCCTGTGGTTCATTGTTTTTTTAAATTTGTTTTGTTATCTATGATAACAGTTTTTCTAAGCTTTACAGATTCTTTAACAATACTATAAATGTTAAAGATGGTTGCTTTCACTACTCAGTTGCTAAAACTATTTTGACATGAAAATGATAATGAGAGCACCTCCTGTCAAAATGTCTACTAATTAGATGGCTTAAATTCATCTAAGTGTCTAATCAGGAACAGCCAAAGTTATGGAAACGGGTGGAACAATAGGTTTAAGAATTGTTAAGCATTTTGAAATTTTAAAAATTCTACAGATGTAGAGTTAATAGGATTTTTTTCCCCCTTTTTCTTAGCAAAATCTTTCCACATCTCTTATTTTACCTTAGGACCTTGCATCTTTCTTTGCTTCAGAAATCCTTTCTCTGTGAAGTTGACAGCAGGGACAGCCCTTACATAAAAATCCTTCCAACTTCAGTGACAAACTTAGTGAAGTCTAAAAGAAAAAGAAAGAAGTCTTGGTCCACTAAAAGTGAAGTGGTGCTTTTTGTGAGTGGCATTGAACCCACATGTGTGATTTCCTTGCCTTAGGCAACAAATCAGGGCATGTATTAGAAACCAGGTTTTATCAGATTTACAGATTCTGACAAGATCAGCTAGCTCACATAATTAAAAAAGTGTCACAGAGGTAGATTTTATACATATATATATTAGATTTCAATACAAAAGTTTCAAATTCCAGTCTTTAAATGTCCCCTATCCTGCAGGTTTTAGATGTTTGTGCTTTGTGTTACTGCTTCAACACACCTATATGAAATGAGTTTTTAGCAGCCTTAGGGATCCATTTAATTCTAATCATCTGTGTAGAGGCATAGATATCTAAAACATGCAAACAAATGGACTTCATACAAGTCACATTCTCTGAGTTATTGTTGACTTGCAGATTTGGTTTGCAGTTTGGGATCAAAAAACAGAGGAAGCATCCGTCTGTGTACATCTATATTTAGCATCTGCACTCCATTAACTGAATGCACCTTGACTACATTACTCTACCCTAGACAAGACTAATGAGAGACACAGTCTGCGATAGAATTAGAGGGAGATAAAGAGATGGAAGGTGGGGAGCATGCTGTGGCAAGATGGAGGAGCAGGCCAATAGCGGCTGTAAGGTGGTGATTTGTCTTTATGGCTCCGTGGTGTTGATGTTGGCAGCGTCAGCTAAACAAGGCCATCTCATTTCCTGTTGTCTGCAGGAAGCAGCTGTCTGCTGCCGCCGCCGCTGCTCCTGCTACTCAGAGCCCCTGGTCATCAATCTCCCCGTTTTAATTGGTCTGCACCACACTGCGACATGCCAGCATGGACACATACAAGCATGTGCATATATTGACAGAAATACTTGCCGAGATATAAATGCCACCGCAAGCAGTTCACGTGAGAGCGCACACTCGTATAGAGTTCGTACGGAAAGTTTTCAGACCATTTCAAGTTTTCCTCATCTTGGAAGGGATTATTTTCCTTCTTGACCTCATAAATCTCCATATTGTCTTCACAATGATCAAGCAAAAACAAGTAGATGTGTTTTTTCTGCTTGTTTCTTCCACACACACAATCTTTTGAGAGAATGTAGCCCCTTAAGATACAAGAGTGGCACAAGATGGCAGAACTCCCCTTGGTTGTTGCATACCTTTTAGTGAGTAATGATGTCTCATGCTGTGGTCTTAAAGGCCTAGGTGTTGCAGCGGGTCACTGGTGGTTGTCCTGTAAGCTTTTTCCATCTGGACAAAGGGAACTTGTCTTGTTCTCATTGATAGTGACAATTGGCTGGTTGATAACATGTCTGACCGACACATTTCACCCCCAATTACACAATGTGGCAAGCAAAAACAATCCATTAGAAACTTTTGTTGGTCAAGAATCCATCCATCAAGTATCAACTCAACCGTATCCAACATGTTTGTCAGGAGATTTTTTGTTGTTGTTTATAAAAGATATACAACACATTGTATTGTCAAATGCATTGTATTTGCACATCAAGGCTTTCTAATATTCATTTTTCACTAAAATAAACTCTTTAACCTCTTCTTTACAAAGCCTTTTTTTCTTTAATGACATACCAAGAATAAATTGTTGGTATGTTGAAAAAATCTTTGCAGCCTGTACTGTATGTACAATCTTAATCTACAGAAGTGTCAGAATCAATATATGTGTTACTGTTTTAGAGTAAATTCACCTGGAATGTAATACAACTTGTAAATGGTAATCTCCCAAAAAGAAAACCACATTACTTTCAGTGAAACCCAGGGGACAGTGGCCCTTTTCATCTAGGAATGAGTAAAGTAATGAGGAATACCCCCAAATTCACCTAGATGCACCATGAGAATCCAGAGAGAAGTGAACTCCTGGATAGTTTATCATACCGCATTCATCTTAATGTTAATACCAGGGCCTTTATGATTAATTTCAAACAAAAGCAGAGTCGCATAAGAACACGTTAGCAGAGTTTTTGCCATAGTGGAATAAAAGTTTTGACCACCAAACAAAAAACAAAAAAAGTCTATCTGTGATGTGTGTGTGCTATTTTTTGTTTGCTACTCTACAGTATGGCTGCCAGCTTGCATAGTTTTTGTCACAGAGACAGACATCTTTGTAGTCAGCAGTCTCTGCTTTCACATAGCACTTTGAAGGGGATGTGTCATGTCCACAACACCTACTTTTAGCTCAGCAAACTGTTCTGTTCTGAAATACTTTAATAGAGGCTTGTCATTGTTCTTAAACAAAAGCTAAATGACATTCTCTGTGTTCTGATCAAACTTGTCCACATGTAAGGTCCAACTCCCTTTAGAAAACACAAAGTTATTTAATTTCTTTTCGGTCTACTGTACGTTAACAGTTTATACTGATGTCATACAGGTGGGAGAAATTTTTCTCTGGAAGAACTCATATGGGATGCAGAGAAAGGACCCTGGGTGTAAGGCATCCGTGTTTGCCATATGCAAGCTCATGCATGCATTTTGTCTCAACTTTCAGCACCTGAAAACAGACACTGGCACTCAGGAATTACAATGCAGCATTGACATTTAGCCTAAGACTCACACAAAGCTATCACTAGTAAGTCAAAAACTCTGTTTGAAAACCTTCTCATTCAGTAGAAAATGGCTACATTGTCTTCATTTGGTGGTGAGACCAAGCATAAAATCACGGAATCATAAGAAACACTATGCATGGCATCATTTAACTCATCTCTTTTGGAGTTGTTTTCCCAGCAACGCCACATAAGGGAAAACCTTTTTTAAGGCTCTATTAATTCTAAAGCTCAAAGAGAAGGTTCTGATTATAAAGCCTATTTGTACCTGCAGCTGTAAACATGTGGACACACAAACTCGCTTCATTTGCATAAACCATTTGCATATCGCTATCTTTCTCCCTTTTCTTTTCTCACACAAACACACAGTCATGCCCCAACACCCATCCACTACACACACACACAAACACCACCTCGCACACGCTGTAAGCCTTCAGCGTGTGCGATGCGGCAGGGGGCGGGGAGGGGGCAAGAGCACAGCACAGAACAGCATGGAGTCTAGCAGAGGTGTGGGCGGTGTGTGTGGGAACACCATATGCATTTCATCAAGGACTGATGAAAACACACAATCACACAGAATTGTCACAAAGAAAGAAATACAGAAAAAAGAAAACAGTTTTTGCACCTTTTTTTAAATATTCTTTCTTACTCCCAAACACACCCATGCAGCAAATCCTTTACAGGTTTCAGATGGCACACACACACACACAAACACACACACACACACACACCAACTGGAATCTGAATTCTTTCTCAAGACCTGTGTGTGATAAAGGGAAAAACATCCTCTTACCAACTGGTCATTCAGCTAGAGCTGATTGAGAAAGCTGACACAGTGCCATCTGGTGGTGAAAGTGGTAAAATGCCGAAAAACACAGTGTAGTTGTTAAGTTTATGTTTTAAAGCAAGACATCATCAAACCAATAACCGTACAGCATGTGATTGATCTTCCATACTTCTAACCTTTCTGTAGAGCTATGAAGCCTCCTGTGTAAGACTTTATGCTCCCAGGTGTCACTTTATTCACGTAACACCACTGTAGTAATGACATTGTGTAAGCGGAGTGTGTAATACTCCCACAGAATTGATTCTGAACATGCGGTCCGATAATGCTGAAAAGCTGCCTTGGTGGCATTTATTGCCTCATCATTTGGAGTGAAGGCTAATGGTTGTTGTGCCATAAAAGCCATAAAGTGTCCCGACCATTAAAACCCTTTTATGACTTTGAAATCCTCCTCAAGATATTGGGCAGGGCAGCATGAAAGAATAATGTACACAAGTGCTCTCAGTTGTCTTGATTGCGGTGTATCGATGCATCGTATTGACATGTGAGTAAGTGTGTGTGGGTGATTTGACACGCGCTTCAGATGCAGGTATGCACATACACACACGCCAGCACTCGCTCCCCGTCCATCTCTCTCTCTGTAAGCGCTCCGTCCTGTCCTTGGTGTGTGACAGAACAAGCCTTCCTCTCTGGGAGGCGAAATCAGAATTCACCATAGCTGATAGGTTCGTGCCTGAGGGGAATTCTGGGAGATTTAAAAATGCTGAGTCCCTAATCGATCTCAGCACACTCTTATTCTGCTGTCTTTCTCGAATCTTTATCTTTATCCCGTTTCTCTTTCAGCATCATTATGCTGCGACTGCAGATAGAGATGGATGATGGGATCCCTACCCTTTTCCATTTAAAGAAGCTTTCGTTACCTTAGGTTTAGTTTCTAGTGGGAAATGAATCTGAAGCTGCTGCCCTTAAACATCTTCTTCCCTGCCTGTTCTCATCTGACGCCGGTTTTAGCCTTGGTCTAAAAAAGGATCAAAGTTATGCTTTCACTTTATATTACAATGAGTTTGGCTGTTATCTGCAAATATAAACATTATGCCTGCTTTTTAAAGCGAGCACATAGGGTGAGACATCTAAATTATCCAGCCTCAGACCTGAGGCTCTGACATCTGTTTTCTAATGACAGATAATAACTGGCTGTCAAGGACAATCATCAGCAGTTGCCTCTAAGAAACCGGGTTTGGTGTGGAGCGCCCAAATAATTGTTTTTTTTCTTGTTATTGTGTCGATTTTTTTTCTTTTTTAGACAAAGCTGAAATCTTGTTAAGTATTTACTTTTCATGTTATGATAGAGCCACAGTAGGATGGCCTGCTGGTTGGACAGATTTATCCCTTCACCAGTGGGCCATAGCTCCATGTTGCCAAGCATCTGCTCTGCTTTAGCCTAATTGGACACTTTGAGTGTTTGAACATTATATGCACTCTGTATTTTATTGTCATCGTGTTAGAGCAGCAATATGCATACACATAGAGCCCCTATTATAACCTTGAATGTCTAGCACAGAATTTTGACTGTGGCCTGATGATTAGATTTCTTAAGTTTATTAAGATGAGTGCATGATGTTGCTGGTGCTGCTGTGGCTTTCTCCACTGCATCTCCTTAGTAACTCGGGTGACGCCTCTGCTGCATACAGCTGCCATATGGTTGACTATTGTGTGTTGTTGTCACTTTGCAACAAAACCGACGTTGCAAACATCACATCAGGTCTAATTATATCAGCACCGTAAGCAGTTATTAGGTTTTTATGGAAAGATTGGACACATTCTACATATAAGCCATGCACTTTGTGGTAAAATGAGACTAAGCATAATTATTTTTTATGGATTTGTGTGCAACTGAGTTATTTCTACATTTATATTGTATTTTTGTGGAGGTAGATTAATTTTTTAGGAATAATGACCAAGGTTGTATGATGTTTTTTTGAAAACGTTACTGCACTTTTTGATGTATTTTAGCTGCTTATTTCTGAAAATCCTATTCAATGACACGTTTCTAAAGCAAATTTAGAGAAAATTTAGGCCAGATAGTTTGGAAATCAGATGTACTTTGCAGCAGGCCATGATCACTCCTAAAAAAAGATGATGCTGACCGATATAAAATCTACCTGGATCATAGCCTTGAGACATCATGTGTGGTGGAGCTGTCATTCATCCTCTGTTTTTGTGTAGGAGGTTTGGCTCGGAGCAGGGATTTGGAAAATGGTTTCTCACAACCAGCAAAAGATACTTCTGCTCTGAGTTTGGAGGCATGTTGATGGGTTTTGAATGAGCACACTTTTCACTTTGTCTTAACTTGCTTTATGCCATTTGTTCTCGCCATCATCATCATCAGGAGCTGTGTACATTATGGCATGCCATCAGTAAAATGTTTGGAGGATGTGTAATGATGATAAGCTGGAGATTTTCTTTCAGGATCATTTGGAAATCTCATCTTTGCTTTACTTCTTAATGTTTTTTGTGGTTTTTTTTAACACATTTGTATTTTACCCAGGCTCACTGCTCTTTATCCAAATGACATCTCAGATAAACTTTCACTCCCACCCTCCCTCAAAATAATAAACACTCTCCGGCCACATTATTAGCCCCATGTTGCTTGTATGAGGTTGGACATTCCTGAGATTTTGCTGCATCATACCATTGCTGAACATCCTAACCCTAACGACAAACCCTAATCCTAGCCCCCCAAAACACACCTGTTCTCACTGGCTTTTAATCCTGCATTAGCATTCATTTGGCTTTTAGTGTTGTTCTTATTGTGCTTTTATTTCTATTGAAATGATTTTTGGCGTAGTTTATTTATCCTTTAGTGCTGTTTTATTCCTGTTGTATTCTTATTAGATATGTGTTTATTTTATGGATTTATTGATCTTATCTATTTGGTTCTGTGCAGCACTTTGGTCAACTGAGGTTGTTTTAAATGTTCTTTATAAATAAAATTGACTTGACATGATGAGAATCTCCTGTTCACCTTGTGATTGGCTGACTGTTTGCATGTTTAGGCACTTCAACAAGTAGAGCTTGTAAAGTGACTTTTTCCTTCCACTCCTAAAATATAAAGTTGCTTAACGTGTTTTCTGACTGTATCAGCATTATGGGCACCAGCAGTTTATTCTGGTGTAACTTCTTGCGTCACCCCTGGGCTCGGCATACTGAATGCAGGGCCTGTGACTCCGAGCCAGATGGCCTTCTGGATAGACAAAGCCATTTTACTGCCCTGTCCCCGCTACATAACTCAAACGTTATCACCCCTGCCTACAAAAATCCATCTGTGCTCACACACAAACTTAAAGATCCATCATCCTGACACTTGTATTGAAACAATGACAATAATGACGGCACACAATGGATCGCAGAACAACATTTAAACTGGCAACTTTTACCCTAAGATCGATTTCTGAGAATGAAGTTGTCAGCATTTTTTCTTTCTCTCTCTTTTTTTTTTCCTTAAAGGGAGACGTTTGAATTGTGCCCTCTACATATTTATCCTGATGAAAGCTCTGGCTGGCTCCCATTGTTTTGCCCGCTTGATGGTTTTAATGAGGCCACAGAAGAGTGTTTGCTACTTAACTTTCTGTTGTGGTTTCAGTGGGAATCAATGAAGGATTAGGAATGAGTTTAGGTTGCTTGCTCACTCCATCTCTGCCTTGCTTTTTCTGACACACAAGGCTGCACCCACTAGACACATACACACACACACAATCTTTCTTTCCCTTTGCTGACAAATTGGGCGCAAATGCTTGGTATAGTGATCCCACTATTTGTGTTTTTCATTGTGTTTTTATATCTGCCTGCACATTCCCATTTGTTTATATGTGCATGCAATCTTAGCCGGAGCGAATCAATCACCCGCCTGCTCTGATCTATATTCCTCCATTGACTATGTGTCTTAGTCCGTCTGCACTGCAACAACCAGCGCACATTGCCGAGGAACAGAAACAAGTTTCCAAGCTGTGGATTTTTTCTCCTGCCGTTTTTTTTACAAATAGCTGCGCTCTATCAAATCTCCATCTGGAGCCATCTTTGTAGCCTCACTTCTTTCATTAAGTTCGTCCTCTGTCTTCACTTTTTTCAAGATTTTGTCACAGAAGATGTTTTCGTGGTCCCTGCACAAGCGCTGTGTTTCTCTTTCCGGGAAGTTTAGGTCATACATTAAATGTCTCCCAGGTCAAAGAATTCTTTTTTGCGGACTTTGATTTATTTGTGCATTTATATGGACTGAACGCTTGAGAAAGCACTTACTCTTGCATGGTTTGCCCTGTGGTGTGTGTGAGACAAGGCCAGTGACCAGTGATTCACTGATAAATGACATGCGTATGTGCCTCTACAAACCCATACATAACTGTCTGACCCTATCTGATACAACCAGACTCCAGTTTTCCTGAAGAATTCAGAGCTACCCTGCAGCTCCTATCGGTTTCTATTATTAACTCCGTACATAGCCGCGGTGCTCGCAGTTATTCCACCTTTCATACACTGACCTGGTTTTTGCTCTTCGTGACATTTTGCTCTACACACTTACAACGGCTCACTCTCACGTTTTGGGTTTGCTAGTATAACTAAAGCCGTGCAATAATGACTCTGAGCAGCTCCACTGGAGCAGTTTAGGTTAACTGCCTTGCTCAAAGGCACCTTGAGAGGCATTTGTAGCTTTCCAAAATGAGCTCCCTCAGCATAGCTTAACCCACCAAATGTTGTTCAGTCCACAAAACGACTGCGTTGCTGGTCTCAGTCCTGAATCTCATTGCCCTCCCTGGTAACTTTTCCCAATATCTGAGGTGCAAATTGGTCACTATTCGCCTCCTATTTTCTGCTTTTCTGATGTTTATTTGTCTTGACTGTTTTCCCCAGATTCATTCAGGAAATCGAGATGAACATGGGGCCGGGCCAGGCCAAGCAGTGCCAGCTTCGGGCATTCCTCACCTACTACATTAATGACCTCTTCCTCAACCAGGTTAGTGAAATGATTAATTGATGCTTTTGAGGCCACCTGACACAGACCTGTATCAGCACTCTCTGCAACACTTTAGTGAGGTATTACAGCATTTCTAGAAAATGCAACTCTTCATGAAGTCTGTAAAGTCATCTTAAAAGCTGTAAAAAACTGACTCCAATAAGCAGCATGGTACGGTAGCCTTTTGTTGTCACTCCTTGTTTCTTTGAACTGACTTACTTTCTTAATATACAGATGAGTCAACAGATTTTCTTCTTTGTTGTCCTTTTGTATATAAGCTACATTGTTTTGAAATTGACACTCATCATAGGTGGTTATTATGGGAAAAGGAAAAGCCTTTCAACTTTGGTACTTTGGTACTCTCTGAGACTGGACAATTTCACTTTCTTAAACTTTCTTAAAAATGTCTGTGCTCAACTTTAACCTTTGTAAAGTCTTTCATCACTTCCAAGAGAATTCTGCTTGGATATTTGATCACTGTTCTTATTTTTTGGGAAGACCTGGTTTATATCTTGGCGTGAGCATGCTTTATTCATTCATGACTCCCAGAAAGACTTTAATCTGGCCATAAATCTCTCCTTCAGAAGAGTTTTCCTCCTCTGTGTGGCAAAATGTCTGAGTCATGTAAATCCACATTCCTCTTAAAAGATGCCCACTCATGTTTATTGACTTTTCTATAGAATATTTGACTTTACAATGAATAAAGCAGGAAAAAACACTCATAGAAGGCACCACATGTGATAAAAATGACCTCTTACTGAAAATTGCTTTTTATAAGGTATCCAGTTTCTAAATCAACCATGAAGAATTAGCTTGAACAGCTAATAATATATTGAGGTTGCAGATGTTTTAGATGACACCATCATTCTGAGTAGCCGTTAGCTTAGCTCTCATCAGATTTTGTCCTCACTTCTGGCAGAGCTCTGACCACCAATGACTATCGGAAACACCTAAATAATTTCTATGAAATTCAAATTAAATACAATTTTCTAAATGCAAAAGGTTCTGCTTCAGGAGACGAACTGAGCCGCTTATTTAAAGCCTGATATTCCCATGACATCCATGTACATGATGCGTGTTTTAATCTTGCAGCCAGTCTTTGAGCGACAGATAAACAGATTACCAGATATAAGAAAGCGTGCAACATGGTTTTAAGTTTAGGTCATTTTTAAACTGCTGAAGTGAACACATTTCATGTTCTCAAACTGTAAATATAAATATGCAAATATTCAATAACTATAGGTTTATTAAGTTATGTAGGTTTTTTCCTCTGCCATCTGGAACTGAGCGTTTATCTTTACAGGAAAAGCAGAAAAAACATTTTGAAGTAACTGGTGAGAAACCAGTGGCTCGGTTGGTCACGCAGAGAAAGTGGTATAACTCTCTCTTGATTACCAGTAGCACGAAATAACATGATCTAATCTCATCTTCACTGAACCATCAGGTTCGGACAGAGATCAACAAGGAAATTGAGGCCGTGAGTAAGACTGCTGATCCTTTGAAAATCCTCGCCAGTGCTGACACCATGAAGCTGCTGGGTGTCCAGAGACCCCTTCTGCAGGTGAGACACATCCAGCGTTACACCGGCTGCGTTTAAAACACACATCACACACTTCTCTTAATGAACATCTAGATAATATTAGGCAGCAAATGACGGCCTCAAAATGATTACGGAGTTGAACAGCCTCATCCGTACGAGGCGGGCTCTCAGAATTTCACAGCATATTACATTTAGATTGGGCATTCATTCTGCAGGAGTTAATGACATTTTGTCCCTCAGTCACATGAGATTAAATCTGGCAACTTTCACCAGTTTTGCCATTATTTATCTTTTATTCAAACCCAGAGATGGAATCAAAATCTGCGCCTGGGTTTAAAAAAACACAGACTTCTTGTTTATTTCCACAGTTTTCCTCTTTCACCCATGTTCAGTGGAGAGAAGCTCTCTTTCTTAAACTCACCTTGCAGTTTTCTGATCTCTGCTCAGGGACCCACACTCACACACTCTCACACGCACACACACACACACACACTCACAATCCTTATCCTCTCTGTTTCTTTCTGATATCATTATGTCCACCCCCCCATTTATCTCCCAGGATCATAATTGCAACTGAAATAGTTCTTGATCTTTTCTGAGTTTGCGGTTGCTGCCAAGTGATGTTTACAGTATAGGACACATGCACACACAAATGCACATCCCAGCATTTGGAACTGAACAACCTCGGCCATTTTCTTGGGGCTGAAATTGAATATGCTCATACAGCGTCACTGCATCAGCAACCAAGCGGATTTATTTTGCCTATTAGCGTTGTCTTCCTATGTGGTACAAACTGTACACATGTTTTCAGATGTAATTTTCTCTATAGGGGGCTTAAGGGTGGTTGATTGTTTCTGTAGAAGCAATCAACCCACTTAAATTGTGTTAAAGGAACTTGTTCACCTCTTCTTACTTATTAAAGATGTTTTAAGACCTCCGTCTGAGAAAATGCATGATGTTATGTCAACAGAGGCAAATGCAATTTAGACAGTTACTTAATATGAAATGTGATGAAAAATTTATACATAAGCCACTTTAACTAAAGCAGTTCAGTTTAACTAATGGGTATAAATATAAAAATGAATAATATTCACTGTCATGCTGATTGCAGAACATTTAATCACATGCTCTTGTTTTTTTTTGTTCTTTTTTAAAATGTGCTAGTAGCAGGTTGAGGATAACAGCAGTGCCAGGGTCAACATTCATACATTTGGCAGGATTTGTGTCAGATGTCAAATCTTCTGGCTCTCCGTGCTACGTCAGACAGACAGCATCCCATAAAGGTGGTCTGTTTGTCCCATGGGTGTTTGCGAGGCAGATCTCTGTGGAAATGCCCGCATGCGAGTGTTTTGCTCTGTGTTTGCTTCTGTCAGAGCCTTCCTGTCTGCTCTCTCACACGGTGGAAGCAGCAGTGGCAGTTCATTACAGACAGAGAGATCGTGGGCGCTCGGGGTTCAGCGGGGTTTGTTTATGGCCCGGGCCCCTCCTTAACGAGGAGTTCAGCATCTTGCTAATTATGCTGCTGTGGCTAATGAGCCTTTCTGCTGATCACGGGGAGTGCAATAAAACATTCTTTTGTTTGGGCTTTTCGCCTGTTTTAATTGGGCTGAATGAAAGAGCCCTCCACGCTGCCACGTTTGCCTTTCACGTTCAAGGGTCACAGCGGTATTTGTGTGTTTTTAGCACTTTCTCATGTGTGTTTTTGAAGCCGTGTCAGTGTGTTTGCTACCTGTGTGTTTTTCTGTTCTCGGGCTTCAATTTGGGGGGCCTCCCGCTGTGTTTCTTGATGGCCTTCATCCAGGGTGTCACTGTTGTAACAAACTGCTCTCCGCCTTAGTAAAAAATTTCTTATTCGCTTTGCTGTCATGAGGGCTTTTGAAAAAGGGGTTTACCACTCATTTTATCCTCAAAAGTAAAAACTAGGTCTTTGAGCTCTGTCAGAATAAATTCCAGGAGAATTTGACTAGGCAGGTGGTAAATCCACACACTTCTGTGGCTACAATGGATTATTAAAGTTTAATCTGATCTGTCTCCGTCCATCCATTGTGTGTATTTAGTCCAATTGATGTCATGGGGACTTTAATCCATTCACACAGATTATTGGGGTGAAATCCAAGTCTACACAACATAAACATTCAGTTTTAAAGTGAGGGTAAATTTTACATTTAGGTTAACGTAAGGCCATTCTTTGTAATGGATGAGTATAGAGCAAGCCTACAGCAAATGAAGGCAGTTCAGTATTATACAGCCACATTTCCAGTGCTCATAGCGCCAGGTGTTATCAGAAACGGACTCGCACCAGTAAAAGAACTCGCATGGCCGACAGGAGGGAAGCCACACCACATTAAACTCTTCTACCACTCGGCTGCTGCCATATAGGGGAAACCATAGGGGATTGCATTTTATTGAGGCATCTGCTCTCTGCAGCCACTGAAGCACACGTAAATGTGTAATATAAACTGAAGGAAGATATTAGCATTGGCGGTTTTGTATTTTCTAAAATGAAAAAATGAAATGTACTGTAACACCTTATGTTCATACGTTAGTGGGCACTCGTGTCAGTCTTAACATTTTTGCTCACTGGACCGGGTGGCCAGTAAAGCTGACTTTTACTTGCCAGGTAAGGAAAAAACTCAAACTATCTCAAGAGAAATGTTGATTTTTTTTTTTAGTAAACAGTATGGCCAAGCCAGGCGATGAGGAATATCCAATATAGGGGGAAAAAAGGATGATAATAATGCTCAGTGATAAAAAGCACTGAAGTGTTGTAGGTCCTTATAAACGCAGAAAACTGCGAAGTAAGTCTGAGGTACAGGACTTTAATGCTGGTAGAGTCACATTTCTCCATCAGCATTCATGAAGTGCTTTGAAAATGAGGCGAGTTGTTCTTAAATGCAGTGAACCACGACTTGCGGATCAAACTATTAAACTGTAAACTCCAAAAAATGAAGCTGCTAAAAGTAATGAAGTATTGTACAATTTGCATGAACGTCAACAACTTTTAAAACACATTTTAAAAGAAGTCGCACTGTGGTATTATGGCTTTAACAGAATCATGCAAGATCGTTTGAGATCATATTAGAAACAGCAAAACATCTGTTTATCTGTCCATCATCATCATATGCAGTCATCACCAGTAGTTATATCATCGCTAGTCACATTTCTTCACAGTGTGGTGGAATTTGCCACATTTTAACTACCACCCATAGATGTGGAGTAAATTAATTTTGGGTTCAATTTAAAGGGCTTTGAGGGCCTTTAAAATAATAATAATATAGAATAAAACAACATAGAAAGCGAAGGACCTGGATTACAGGAATCAAATTGGTAAAGGAGATATCATTACACCAGCATATAATCACTTAGGATATTTAAAATGTTACATGGTGAAACTTAAAAACTTACATATACACAACAAGGCTTGACTTGGTCCCTACTTCTTAAATAAAATATTTACATATGAATGAACTCTCTGGGTATTATTTTCTGACCCCAGCTATAGGATATAGGATAGGCTTGGCCCCGGTCGACTTTTGCGACCCTCTACGGATGGATGGAATATTTATGAATGCATTTCCATAACATTAACTTCTGGAGTGGACCCATGTTATATAATGCATTTTATATAAATTATCTGGCCTTTTGTCACTCGTATCTCAGCCGCAGAAACGGACAAAGTGACTTTGCTGCACAAAAGTCAAGGTGAATACCAACCCTTATGTTTACTTAAACTGCCTTTAATAAGATACGTGCATGCAGTCTGGGCCTGTAGGTTAATAAGTAGTAATGATATGGGCACCGATTTTCCTATCACTAGGTACCAGTAGTGTCAAATGCAACATTTATCTATTATCTATATATTAAATATTATTGATATGATTATGAGAATGACACAGACAATATACATTGTCCAGTAGGAGTGTGAGATTGGGGCTGGAAGTTTATAGTTCATAGAGAAAGGTTAATGTCCATTCCTGTGTCTGTGTGATAGCACACCCTGAGCTGATAAGTCCCCAAAGGATCAGTGGTGTTAAAGACAAGAAGAAGGTAGCCGAGCATGGAATGTCTGCCGTTTAATCCTTCCCATTTTCCTGGCTTTCTCTCCCAGTTCATGTTTTGTTGCTCTGTATCTTTCATCTGTTGTGCGCATAGTTATTCCCATTTTATTCTTGTTTTTATTCCCTTTTCCCATGGACTGAACTCCTGACTGCGTGGTATCACCCAAACACACACACTGTTAACCCTAGCAGCGCGATGCTATCTGTCCAGCCTCGCCTTGCCACTGATTGATTCATTTAATTAGAGTTAGGTCGAGGGAAAATAGTGGGGAGTGAAACAGACGAATAAAACAGGCCGGGGAGGGTATGGTCACTCTGCTGGATAGCTCTAGAGATTGGCTCCATTAATCTTGGTAGAACACCCCTCCTGCACACATACACACTTCCATGTCCCTTTTACACATTGACTTTGTGACACACTACCATGCAAGCACGCACACACAGAGCACACAAACACAGCAAAGCGACAGCTAGGTGAACATATTTCCCCTGCCCTGAAGACAGTGGCGTCCAGCCGCCCACCTGCCCAGTCATGGTGCGTGCGTGTGTGTGTTTCTCAGAGAGTCTGAGTGCAGATTGATTGTTTGTGTGCTGCTCTTTCCCTTCAACAGGCAGGACCACATCACGCACCTAATTAATGTTCACACTGGCCCTTTTCTCTCAGCTCCGTCCCCTATCTATCTTTTGTTTCTGCACACCAGTGTACCAGTTGTTCATGCATCTGTCATTCATGTGTTCAGGTATTGACACGTTTTTTTAGGGTGTTTGCATGAAAACGTGAGTCATTCTTAAACCAGATAAAGACTGACTACATTCACTCACTGTCTGACTGCCAGAGAGCTCGCTATGTTGCAGTTCTGTTCAGCTGCCTATGGCCTGTTAATGATGTTGACCTTTTAAAATTCATATTCACATGTAGCTTTGTGAGAGAGGAGAGTGGAAAACAAGCATGCACGTGTTAATTGTGCATGCACACACACTTCCACATCCGATGACTGTAATGACACTGACCTTTTGATTTGCGATGATGTGTGCAGGCACTGTTTATTTGTGGCGGGCTGATCGCCTCTTGTTGATTGGCTTCCTGCTGCAACCCACCCCCCACATGCACACTGTGGAGATGGCAGTGGCTGAGTGTTCTTTTATTAAGGACACTCTCAGCTCCCAGTTTCCATCAGCAATCACTGCACAATACACCTGTTAGCTGTATCGGCTGCAGTCTGTGATTGGGGCAAACCTGGGGGCTGGAGGGAAGTGGGAACGACAGTCTACTCCCCCCTCAAACATACTTTAGCAGAGACAAAAGCAAAAGCCATTCACGAGGGGAATCAGCATGATACCCGTTTTAAAGGAGAATTCGGCTATTTTTGAACCTGGGGTCTGTTTTCATCTTTCTTTTCATACATGTGAGTGATGGAGAAAGGAACGTTAAAGACCACTCCAGTATTTAGCCGGATGAAAGTTTCTGTATTAGCTGCTGATCGCCAAGTTTTGGTTTCTCTGTCCTGATGTCTGTGTCCAAATCTCACAGGATCACACAATAACTAGCATCAAAATGCTGATGGGAGATTTCACTATCTGACACCAAAACCTAGCGATTGCCAGCTAATACAGACATGTTTATTCATTTCTCCTCTCTAGTATATTGTCAGACACTCGTTGAGACTATCAGAGCACTTCAGTGTGGGAAAAAAAGCACGTTTTTATGGCGAACTTAGTTGCTGGGGCAGTTGTCCAATACTTAGCTGTGCTGCTAGCTGCCTGCCCAGCTAAATACTGGATCGATCTTGAAAATTCCTTTCTCCAACACTCAGATGTATGAAAGGAAAGATGAAAACAGATCCCAGGTTCTGTGTATTGCATGACGCCAGTAGCTCAGCCCAAACCGTACCATACCATTTTCCATGGATCCACAACTGAAGGGGGCCCAAAAATGGTCCAGCACTGGTCAGTTTAACGGGACGGTTCCACAATGGAAACGATTGAAATAGCGAACCCGACCGTACCGACCTGTAGTGGAAACGGGGCATAAGATATCATGGCGCTCTTTGGAGATGATTTGATCTCCCTTATGTTCTTTCCCTGGTAATGGAGCTTTTCCAACAAGTGTTGAAGTCACTTTTTATTCTGAAACTTAAAATGGCTCGAGTCCTGATAAAGTCTTGCTGTTTTGCCTCCTTTTTCAGTGCTTTAGGTGAAACCATCCCCTACCACCCACCTTCACCTGGTTATCTCACAGCAAACACATGCACTCCTCAGGCTCAAAACCAGCTGCCCCTCGGCCTCCAGCATGCCATCGCAACACATTTTCCCCTTTTCTTTCCCTGAAATGGAAATGCTGTGCATTGTTGTTTTTAGATATGCATGCCAGTATGGTTACAGTATATATCGCAGGTACAAATGTTCATACGTGCTGTAGTTTTGTTTTTTTAGTGAAAGAGACAGCACTGAATTGAGCCAAGAAAGCAGCAGCTACAGCCTAAGGTACTGCAGCACAGGTTCACGCAGCGCTGCGACACGCAGAGTTTCTGTGTGCAGCAAGACATAATCTTCGCCTTTTGAGGGAGTCTGTTAGAGGGAAAGAAGTTGAAATGTCAGTTCTATGAGAAACATGCCCTTTGGTCTGAGGGAAAGAAGGTTTTGGCTGTGGGTGTCTGATAAAAGTTCCAGCTTGAATTTTTAAGCACGTTAGTGCTCGGAGTTGAACAAATGACAGTCTTCGTGTTGCTGCGAGCACTTTTTTGTACATGTGTGTGTGTTTGAGTTAATGCACTATCTACAAATGGGCCTAATGGGGCACAGAAAGCAACATACACCCCCCACAGAATGCATTAACTACATTATAATTTGCCTTTCAGTTTGCATCCAAACTTTTATTCACTCACACAAAGCCCAGATGGCTTAATCCGGTTCCTGTGATAAATAATTCATAATAACTGACAATAAGTAGCAAATAATTATCTAAGTTGGTAAGGACTTTCCTCTCACTTCTGCTAGAAAGTAATAAGGCCATGCCAGGTGTAGGGAAAAAATAGAGGGGTCATGTGATGCTTATTGAAAGGGAGTTTGGGTCACTGTGGGGATTCAAATGGCGAATCAGAGCCTTCGAGCAATTCCCAGGATTAGCATATGCAGAAGCTCCATATTTCACCCCGCATTTGTTTTTGTGCGTGGGTGAGAATAGGGTAATATAGAAGCCCATCTGTAATCGCTCAAGTGTGATATTGCTCTTCATCTCTCAATTAGAACACTTGCAAAGCTTAATGCAGTGTTTGCAATGAAAGAAAATGCTTGCTTTTAATAACTCAATTTTGTCTACCCCGAGGAAGTGTGCATGCATTTCTTTTACAGCAGCCCGTTTGTTTTGCCATATTATGACCATCCAAACTGCTTTTCATTTCTTTACTTCCTCAAGCCTGAAATGGATCATTAATTGATGTACAAATGCAATGAAATATAGCTTCTGGTTTTCTGGATTTGATCTAAAAACAGATAATGATGATGGGATTCTGTAGCCGGGGGCTGATTGGTCCCAAAGTACAAGCTCTGCTTGATATACAAAGTCAAACTGCATTATTAACAAATGGAAAAGAATAGTTCAGAAATTAATACAAACAACCCCCAGTGACATGTCTGTCTGTACTAGGGCACAATGGGCCGTTTTCTCCAGCTTCATCTTCTCCAAAGAGCGAGCCGCTCTCTGTTCTACTCCATTAGCTGATTAGATTATGTCAATTTCACTAAACATCCTTCATGCCACCCAAAACTCTATCTGTCAACTCCTCGTAGAGATTATAGCTGAATCTTTTAAGTGTTGACTGCATTAAAATTCCTGTCACTTTCAAAAGCTGAGCAACAAACGGAGGTTTAAACAGACTTTAAGATTAGGTGAACTCAATTTTACAGTTATAGGATAAAATGCTAAATCCTCCGTCTCTTTTAAAGACCTAAGGTGAAGTCGAACTAGAGGCTTAGGTCCACTGAATTCCATATTTACATCAAGTTTAAGGAAAAAGAAGTTATGCCCTTTCGGAGCACTAATCTCTTGAGAAAATTAACGTAAACATTGAGCATAGTACGTGGGTTATTATGCATGCTAAAATCCATTAGAGGGTAATTATTTCTACTTAATCAAAGTTGACAGTGTTTTATCAGTGACTTCCTGGTCATCTAGTAAGAGCTGTGGTGTTCTAGTGTTTATGTGAGCGCATGAGAAGGGGGATCTGTGTGTTATTTCATAATAAACGTATATTATGAAATTAAGTTGTCACAGAAAGTGATTAAATGAACTCATTTTGAACACAATTACAGGTGAAAACGTGCCAGATTGTCTGAACTTTAACCAACTTGAGTGCAGAACCACCTACATACATGCGCCTACAAAGACGCATGTGTTTTGGTTGAGTAGGCACAAGCATGAGGGGGGGGGACTCAGTGTGTGTCAGGGAGTGTTTGTAGATTGGCCCCCGCACTGACGTTGATGAATGATCTGCCAAGACGACGCCCCCCTCATGTCCAGCTCCTTATACCCAATAGAGGGACATTTTTCTGCGTTGGGGAGGGGGGGAAACGGGGAGACAGAGGTTATCTCTGCCTGTGCTCCCAATGGTGTGTGGGTATGTGCAGACGTGTGCACGCGATGCTGAGTGTGTATTATTTTAGCCACCCATGGTCAGCCATGTGAGTGGCATGGCAGAGGCATTACACGTGTCAGTGCTTTGGGGTCAGGGTGGGAGTGAAAAGGCGTGATGCGCGGGGTTAAACACCCTGACCTCGGCCAAACCTTGAGGGACACCCCCGCTATTTTAATGGGAAAAATCTATGATCCGTTCCCGATTCAAACCTGAGGCCCTCCCGTCTTCCCAGCTCAGGAAACACATCGCAGAAACCTCGTGAAGTTGACATTTACACATGGTTTGTGATTGGTCAGCGAGCTGCGGTTGGTAAACTCTCTTATTCTTTGTATCTTTTAAGAAGAAGGCGAATATTGCAGTCATAATTCAGCAACAACAGTTTTCTTCTGCTGCAGTACATGTGCTATGTTGTGCTTTTTACCCCCTCCACCAAAGGAAATAACTACTTTCAGCAGCAGCTCAGGGTGGTTTCCTTGGTGATGACCATGCATTAAGAGATTTTTTTTTTCCGCTGAGGCGCCACTCTAGATGCCAGCCCAGCCTTGTTGTTGTCATTAAACCACTATTGCCACGGTCTTCATTTCACAGCAGCAGTTTACCCCGGCAAACTGGGAGATCCATTTGCAAAGCCTAAGTCTAATTTTCTGTGATGACTGCGTGTTTGTGTAGTAATGATGTAGAAGAGTAAAGGCAGAGTGCAACCAAGCACATTTTCAGGGTAATAAAACACCAGAGAGCGGGATTAAATAAGAAATGTGAGTGCTTTTCACATGATTCCGCTGCATGTTGACCTTTAAGCTTGAAACATCGGAAAGAGAGACGATGAGAGATGGAGAAGCCTCCACAATGCTTCTCTATAACAGTCAAGTAAGATAGAGGAGACGTAGCAGAACTCGCTTCCCCAGCACTCTCACTCTCTCTGTCTAAGCCCTCCCTTTCTCAATCTGTCCCTTGATTACTTTTTAATGATTACTGCTGCCTAAGACGAATGGCTGTGTTAAATGAGCAAATTAGACAAGGGAGCTGAGTGCAAGAGCATTTGTTAGAGCAGGAGTAATGGATCGGGTATCCATTGTTTACTTTCTTCATTCACTGGCTCAGCCTGCTCGGTGTCCTTTAAGCCGGAACAGGAAGAATGGAGGACAGTGTTATAACTCTTGTTGCACATCAGCTCTTTGGCCACGTCATCATAATGTCAGGATGTTACGTCCACACATCCATATTGATTTGACATTTCTCATTATTAATTTTAGAATATAGAAATGAATCGCCACATTTTTGAGAATGGCAGAATGCATTTGATTGTGCAATTTTTAAAAAAATGAGTCATCACTGAATGTCACATCCATAATATCTTAATAATGTTTTTATGCGTGCCATTTACTTTAACATATGACTTTGCATTTAACGATTTAATGGAATAGTTTTTGAAATGACGTATTTTCCCCAAAATGATTGTTTCTGGGAACACACTTGATTAATCCAGTTGGATATGGTATAACCAGACACTGTAAAGCAGCACTCCATCTACACTGGCATATGAAAAGGACAATCTGAGACTTCTGAACTGGTTGTTGCCCTAAAACCAGACTGTTTAGGAAGAGGCAAAGACAAAGTAGCATGGTTTATTATGATAAAATTCCTATGGCTGCTGTAGCATTAATTCTCAAAGATGCATAGATATCTTTACAGTACAATCAGCCTACAGAAGATGTGGAGATACACAGAAGCATAACACAATAATTCAAAGTGATTTAAATCCTGTATTTGATTTAATAAGTCAACATATTAACAAGCCATATTGTAACTGAGAATTTTTTTAAAAGCCCATTCGATGACAAAAACAAACTGGAAGCACTGTTTACTTCTGTGTAGAATCACCTGGAATGAATACAAAATACAAAACCGATGCAGTCTTCTCTGCCATTGTGGTCAGATGGTTCATGAAGTTTATTTCTTTGTCTGCAAGATGATGAAATACTGTTCAAAAAATAATAACTGATAATGCAATTAAAATGTTAATTTTACCAGAATGGGGCATCACATACCCCAAAGGTGAAAAGGTTTGGATCCCAGGCAGGTCAGTTTATTGTCTGGATTCTTCTCCTACCGTGCTGGAATTTAGGATTGTCATGCTGAAATAAACAAGACCTTCCCTGAGGAGGACCTAGTCTATGTAAGGGGTGCCCAGGTCTGGGTTTCTAGATCTACTATCCTGCAACTTTTTAATGCACTCCTTCCCCAACACACCTGAGCTAAACATCTGAATTCCCTCATCCACATGTCATCCATCTCTGCAGAGGCCTGGTAATGAGCCATTCATTTTATCCAGGTGTGTTGGATGAAGAACGTGTCGAAATGTTGCAGGGTTGTAGCTCTTGAGAACCAGACTTGGACACCCCTGATCTAGGTGGTTGTGCATGTTCCTCAAAAACGTTGTGGGGCATTTACAGATAAATAAAAACAGAACAGACTGCTCTTATGAACCTGAAAATGATCATTTAATGCTGGAGTTCAAAATCTGAATGGCCCCTTTCTTTTTCAACATGATATCGCTCTGAGTCTCGCTCGTACCTTGGCTGCTCATGGAAGGTAGTTTTAACTTGTATTTTGAAGATGCTGTAAGAAGCTGTGTTCACTGTCAGTAGCTTCGCTTTGCTTCAGCCTATGCAGGGATCACAGAACGGCGTCTCTCTGCCTCTTTAATGCAGCGCTGTCTGAGCTCCAAGTCTCAACCAACTTTGATGTGCATTTACAAGATGAGATTAAAAAAATCACCCCCCCTTTTATTATTTTGTCTGTTTCAACGAAGTCTTGATGTGCATTAGCGAAAATGAAAACAAACTTTACAAAGTACCAAGACTGAGCGTTTGTTTTAGATCTAAAGCAACAGGTGGTGAGCTCACACTGCTGGCTTGGGTCTTCCCAGGTCCAGCAACATCAGAGGTTCTTCAAAAAAATTAAATTCAATCCTCCCAAAGAAGGGATCTGTCCGTTTTCCTCCTCTGAATCCAGTGATTTAGAAAATATGTGAAAAGGTCCATTTTACAGAGCATTTTTGTCTAGCGTTTTAAATTCTTTTTTTTTTTTTGCAAGCATTTGCATTTGTTTTGCCTGAGATAGCTGCCACATTGCATTCACTAACAGCCAGTCGCCCTGCAGGGTCTGTGTGATTCCTCCCACTCTGGCAGGATGACAGAGAGTCGGGCATGTAAAGGCGTAAAGGCTGCTCCCTTGGCAGAGACTAGGCCTTGGTGAGCACTCCATGGATATGGGCACAGCTATGGATCATTACATCCCTCAGTGGAATGTCTGCTGTGTGTGTGTGTGTGTGTGCACACATACTCTTCTTGTGACAGAATGAATGAGCTATTAATATTAATATCATTGTATCACATCAGGGGTGCTTCCATATTTTTGGATGGTCAGCTACAGTCGCCACTGCCCCCTTCAGTCTCCATAGCTACTTAGCATTTGCTGCTAGTTAATAGCTTTGAATTTAATAGAACTGCTTTAAAATGTATTATTAATGTCAGAATAATAGAGATCATGTGCTGTGCAAAAGATTTATACATGTTAGTTCTGCTTTTAAAAGATTTATGACGTTTTGTGTTGCAGGTCGGCACAAGTTTGTGCACAAATATGGAAATTGTTTTAGATTATCTGCTTGTTTGGACTGGCTTATTTTCTTTATGCCTTTGGTTGAGATTAAAATTCAACTCCTAACACCTTTTAAACCTGCAGCTGTCTCCACCAACAAGTACTCCAGGTCATTTCTTTTTAATTAATCTCCCAGAAACCCATTTGGTTTTCCATTTCCCACCTAAACAGTAGGACTCCACAGTACATTCACATCAGTAACGGCGGGGGCCAAGAAGAAATTAGAGATCATATTCCCTTGTGTAGATGTGAAGGATTGTCCTGCACTGTGCTGCTCCTGCAGGTAATGCCATCTCCTGTTTTGGTGCAGCCGCGCTATCATCAGACTAATAGTAAGTTATCACAGTTTTTTAGAGATGTAGGGTAGATTGGTTAAGTGCAAGGAACAAGCATAGTGGACGATTTTGGAGTTGTAATCTCGTTTAACAGCTTTTGAATTGCTCAAAGGTGTGCGTTTTGAAAAGTTTGCTGGCGCTGTGTGTATGCAGGAACGTGTTTGGGGATATGAAGCTGCTCTGCTGTTCCCGGGCCAGCTATTAGTCACGCAGGAGTGGCTAATCTGTAATGGCTGCTGTCACAGCCCTGCCGTGGCTCCTGGTGATGGGCGCACCGTGACAAATGCGTACACACACACACTTTAAGCCTGAGAACACACGCCAAACGGACGTTCAAAGCACACACAAAAATGTGCGCTCGCGCTGATTCACTCGCACACAAAGAGTCATCCATTCGTCTAATAACGCCAAGACTTCTGACAAGTCCTCCAGCGCCAGTCATCAGTCCAGCTGCAGGTGACTGGAGCCTTCCCATTACACCAGCATGAAATCAGACTGGATCTGACCTGACACCAGTGGAAAATCCAGTTCACCTTTTCCCTCTGTTTTTTAAACTTTTGTTTTTCATTCGCAAAGTCAGTGTAAAAAAATAAATTATATCTTAAAAACACACCCAGGCAATCATCATTATTCTGTTTTTTTTTCCCTTTAATTAGAGCACCGTAGTTGTGGAGAAGTCGATCCAGGACCTAATGAACCTGATGCAGGACCTGAGTGCCTACTCCAACCAGTTCCTTGAGATGGTTTGCGACAAACTCAAAGAATACAAAGAAATCTGCAACACAGCCTACAGGTAAAAAAAAAAGAAGAAGAAAAAAGTAAAGCTGTCTCATTAGTGTTACTTTTTTATTTTTTGTGATGTAAAAACTCGCATGTATGCTCATTTTGACTGTGAAGTGTCGTCCATATGTGCCGCCCTGGGACCAGCTAACACCTGGCCAGGTAAAAAGAAGGAGGGCAGGTGATGCAGGACAGGCCTGACAGACTGCTGGGAGTCCATCTGGACTGTGTCGCAGGTCACCCTCAGTCTCACTGGGACCTTCCAGCAATAAAGACAAGAACAGCACAGCTTGCCAAAATACATGCCTGTGTGTGTTTATGCACTGCGTATGTTTGTGTAGCTGTGTGCATTTGAACATGGAGCAGTCTCTCATGGCCCCTCAGAGTCTTCTCCGTATGTGCATGTGCATCCCTGCAGTGTTCCTGCGCTGTGTACAGAGCATTAGTATCATGCTAATTGGAGAAGCAAGCAGGTTTTATAACCCATTCACATGAAAATAATGCAAATCCATAAATCCATACTTTCCATAGTTTTATTTCTATTTTCTTTCTATTAGTACAGATGCTTGTGAATCACGTTTAATAAGCTAAATAAAGCTACCAGTCTATTTTCAGGTGAACCTCTTTAAGGCCTCAATGTCTACATGTTATGATTTGTCCAACCTCAGGGGAATAGTCCAGTGTGAGGAAAAGATGACCATTAGTGCTTCCTGGTCTAAAGATGAGGACATCAGTCGTTTGCTCCAGTCCCTCCCAAACTGGGCAAATATGGCCCAACCCAGACAGGCCCGGCAGAAGAGGGAGGATGAGGAGGACTTCACAAGGTAAACACAGACCACGGTTGGGCGCACAATTCCCAATAATCACACACATTTACTTCATGTTTCTTTTTTTTGTCAGTGTAATTCAAACACATATGTGGCATACACTTGCATGTAGTTCTCTGTCTCTCAGGGTAGCCGAGACACATGAAAAGAAAAGCCAGAGCCAAAATAACAAAACAAAACCAGATCAGATGTATCTTAATGAAAGGTAGCACTCTAGACCAAACACACACACACACAAAAAATACAATGACTTACTTCCCTAATCCATCAAAAATAGGTGAGAAGATGATCCTGCCCTCCAGGAGCCAATCCTCTGTGAGCTGCTGGAGTTTTAACCAATCACAGCCCAGAACCTGCACACCAATATTCCCATAAGTTAGACAGTCTCACCTAAAGCAGCCATGACACACATATTCACACACACACACACACACACATCATCCCTCCCTCCCGTTTTTCTTACGCAACCCTCTCTTGTTGACTGAGGAGCGCCTCTAAAAGAACTAATGATTGCTTTTTAAAACTTACTTTATCTTAAGGAAGAGCGGAAATGAGGGAAGAATGAAATAGGAATGTATGAGCAGAGCAGATGGAGATGGCGGAGGGGGGGG
>JAVQJG010295723.1:0-14862 GCA_036024015.1 Craterocephalus amniculus | reverse complement strand
CGCCTCCCCCGCAGCACTCAGACGAACATTTAAGCGCCCCTGTCGGTTACCACCAGCATCACCAGCATCACCAGCATCACCAGCATCACCAGCACCAAGTCCAGCATCCTCCCAGTCCTCCAGAGCACAGGAGCGAATGGGAGACAGGCGGGTATCTGCCCAGAGGGGGGATTTACTCCTCCAACGCCAGCGAAATGTCCTTCCCCTCCAGCCCCAAGGTTGGATTTTATTTTACTTTTCACATGACAAGCATGAAGAGTTGTGTTTTTCTTCAACACGAGTCCTTCTTTGTGCTTTCTGGATGTTTTATGCATGAAGGGAGGATCATATTGTGCTGGTCGGACTAAAGTGGGCAGGCTGGTAGTGAAATATGAAACTGTTTATTCTTTCTTAGAATCCACAAAGTGGTCGCTGGTCGTCCTGAAAATAATTAATCAGCATAAGAGTTTAACAAAATGTAAGAATCTTTAAATAAAGAACAAACAAACAACAACCAACTTCATTATGATTCAGAATATCAGAAAAATCACAAAAC
This sequence comes from Craterocephalus amniculus, assembly GCA_036024015.1. NCBI lineage: Eukaryota > Metazoa > Chordata > Actinopteri > Atheriniformes > Atherinidae > Craterocephalus > Craterocephalus amniculus. Next base: position 14,327 of record JAVQJG010295723.1, on the reverse strand, counting down.
GATTAAATTACAGGTTCATAGATTAGTAATAAATAGATAAAGTTGCGTTACATCTATTTATTCATATGGACTAGTTAATTTGTGTTTAAGTGACTGTTTAAAAGAAAATCAACTGCTGGCGTTTCTCACATTTGATGGAAGTCCACCTAAATACTGTTCTCATCATCATATTTTTGTGGATTTGGTCCTAATAAATGACCTGTGTTCACTTGTTCCATGTTATGTTCATGGCAAAATTTTAAAAATTCAACCTGTTGCCAAAAAAGGTGGTTTCATGTACCATATATGCATAAACATCAAAAGACAATATCTTAATTTTTCTTAAGCAGTTAACCATAATTATTTATGCATTATCAGCTGGCACAGAAAGGACGGTGGAGTACTGATCTGGCTGCTATTTGGAGTTTTGTGGGTTTTTTCACTGCAGCACTTAACGACCAATGTGAGGTGACAAGTGACTGAACGTCATTCATAACAGAAGATGGAACATAAGCGGAGAATTTCCTCTAAACTCGATGACCTTTCCCGTTTCCAAAACAATATGATCAGTTTGATCTGGGCTGTTTGCTGTTGCAGTGTGTCGTGTGTTTCTGGTGGGGGTTAGCAGGTGTTTTTCTTTTTATAAATAATGCAAAATAAAATGAAAGAGGATGTGAGCGGGCGTTGTTTGTGTCAGAGGCCTGTAAAGTCATTTCATCCCACTGTGGTGTAGGTGATGAGAAACACCTCCCATGCCAGTCGTATTTCCAATTCAAGCAGCCTGCTGGTGAGTTGAAAATATGTTTTCATTTATTTTCAGTAAAAATTACTTGCTTTGTAAATTTGTTGCCCGGAAACACGTTCTGTCATTAATAGCAATTAGCTCCAAGTCCTCCCAATCAGCGGCGTCAGATGGCCCCCGTCATGTCCAAGCCCGTCATGCTGCCCCAGTCGCACACCACCCGACCGGATCCACACAGATCTGCCCACCGCTCAGACGGCCTGGTAGGAAACGCTGCAGCCCAGCTTAATGCCGTCATACGTAAATCTGATGTTTGAGATGAGAGACTCAGACTCTCCATCTGTTTAACAGAAGAAATCAAACCAGAAAAGTGAGCAGATGATCTGTTTTCCAGGCTGAATTATCTCTGATAAGTTGACTGAGCAATCTGCTTCATGTAGCTGAGCATCCAGTGCGACCACCAGCCTCTGCAGCCGCACTGAACCTGTAGCATCTGCTGCAATGAATCATTCACTTTTCTACACAAGCTTGCAGAGTTTGCACACATGATAACCTGGGATTCATCTGTTTTGCTGGATTTGAAGCTGATATGAAATTAAATTACTTTAAATCAGCACCTGGAAAGCCAAAAGAACATATGAAGACTTGATTTAATGTTTATAGAAAAATATCTTTAGGTATGCACAAAAAAAGTAACAAATTTAATGCTTTACAGACCAAACCAAAGGAGGATAATTAACTGATTGATATAGAAATGAGATGCAGTTGAAGCTGCGCTGGAACGCTATCATGCTTCTGTTGGATGCAGTTACAGTGGCATCAGATTCCAACAATTGAGACGTGGTCAGAAATCGTTCTTTAAAACAGATCCAAAGAAACCAGGATTATTTATTTTCATCTATTAACTATAATCCGTTACCTGGTTTTGTTGTTTCAGCCTCCGGAGATGCTGAAGCGGATGGTGCCTTTCAACACGTCTTTTAAATCTAACAAAAGACAAGTAATCCACTCCTCTCCCATCCTTTCCTCCGAGTGCCTTTTTCTCCTCCTTTTCTTTGACATTCTGTCTCCATTCTCCACATACCAGGTTTGCTGTGGTTGACCTCCTTATGTTTCTTGATGCACCTCCTCTGCTGGCTGCTCGGCCGCTTTTTCATGCAGTAGCTCATGCATGAATGCACTTCTATTGATTTGCCGCTGACGGCAGTGACAGTGAACATGATGTGTGGTGTGGAAATGCATGTCTCACTGCTGCCGTGTCCCTGCAGCGAGCGGTTTTATTTTTTCTGATGAAAGATGGTTTACATATTGAGAACTGGCCTTTGAGGGCTTATTAAGGACCAGTAGTTTTCTATTTATTTGTCTCTTCATATCAATACACAGTGATTAATGAGAGGACAGGGAGGCGGCTTTTAGGCCTTTTGTGTCTTGTCTTGTCTCTTTCTGAGAGTTTTGTTCTATTTTATTATTTATTATTAAAAAAATAAATATCTCTTGTATTTAGATAAATTGCAACTTGATTCAGGGTCGTATTTACCTGGTTGTCAAAGGAAATCTGACTTCTTGTCGCTCAGCTCATCCACAGATATGTTCTGCTCATTCACCTCCTGCTTATGTATTGATCAGTTTTAATGAACTGTGCGTTTGTTTTCTTTCAGGGATTTCAGAAATATGAAGAAGACTTTGACCCCTACTCCATGGTATTGTATTCTTGACATTTCCCTGCAGGACAAAAATAAATAAAAGCTGATACTGAGTGCATATCAACATGTATGCAAACCAACTGGTGTTTGCACAAATAGACGGCATGTTACCACAAAGTTATGATGTACAAGAAACTTTATTAAAATAGGAACACAGCAGCAATTAATAGATGAAGAGTTTGCAGTAATTGCTACATCATTATGACGTTAGCCTTGGTATTAAATGAGCTAACTTCCAGTAGATCCAACTGGTCTCACACATGTCTACGACATGAAACATCCACTTCATGTCACTTATTTTCAAGGTGACGCAGGTTTTTATTTGGGTTTGGGTTGACATTTGGTCAATGTCATTACTTGTCTGTGTTCTGGTTGCCTTGGTAACCCTCTTTTATATTTTCCATGACAAAGCTGATGATCTAAAACATTATAACTACATCAATTCAAGGCTGAACTAATAGCCTTAATGTTAAAACGAGGATTAGCGTGTTTGATATTTCATGACTGCACATTGTTGAATTTAGCTAAAATCCATGGCAGACAATCATTACATCGCCAGTTTACAATCATAAATTGTTTCATAACATCTTTATCGGAGCAGCAGCCTTCTGTTTAAACATTTCTGTACATGTATCCAGTAGAAATGATTTTTTATAGTAATGTAACTATTTATGATGCAACAATATTCATATTGTTTATTTTTATCTTCACCTCATTGTTACCAGTTCTCCGCGGATCAGATAGCTGGCCGAGATGTCAGACTGCTGAGAATCAAGAAGGTAGTTTCTGTCTTGTTTCACTTCAATTAACTCAGTTTATTGATGAGACAATTTTGTCTTCTTGCTTTTAAATTAGGATGACATGAGGGCCCATTCCTGACACTTGTAAATTAACAAAATGAACAAAGTGTGATGTAATTATTAGATTTTAAGTTATTATTATGAGATAAACAGTCATAAGTATAGAATTTAAAGTCATATAAATAAGACTTTTTTCCTCCTGATTATGACTTATGATTATGACATTTTCTCCTATATATGATTTTTATCTCAACTATAACATTTTATCTCATCACCATAATTTTTTGTCACATAATTTTGAATTTAATCATAATTATGACCTTTTTCTCTTAGAAATATGACTTTATGAAAATGATATGTCTTTTATCTCAGTTGTTTGGTTTTAAATCTCCTTAGAATGACTTTAATGTCCCAATTATGACTTTGTAATCTCTTAATCATGGTTTTAGATCTTACATTTTTAATGTCTAAGTGGGAAACTTTGTACCTCCATGAGGACAGGCTGAACCATGATTGATGATGATCTTGTCGGTGATGTTTCAGACCGGACAGCTTGACCTGGCTTTGGAGGGGGGGGCAGACTCTCCTCTGGGAAAGTTGGTGGTGTCCTCGGTTTATGAAGGGGGTGCTGCTGATAAACACGGTCTGTTCACCTTTAACCTCAATGACAACTCAGTCTGGACTCTTGTAGCATTTACATGCATTCTGGGAGGATTACTTGAATTATCTATATTAGATTTCTCCAATAATATATTTTGTCTCCCTTCCTACTTGTGATTACAAAATGTCTCGAATTGCATTAAAAGAACAAATGAAAACAGGCATCTTCAGCTAGAAGCCTGACTGCAGCACAGCTGGAACAAACATGTGTGAAACTGCATGGAGGCTGGATTAATTGTATTATGTCACAATAAACAGGCTATTTTCCTTAGATAGGAAATCAGGCATGCACGGTGGTGCATGATGTATCTGTAATTACTTCTGTGACTATTTCTCTGAGGGGTATATGAGAGTTCTGATGTGTGTGTTTGTAGGAGGGATTGTCCCTGGAGATGAGCTCATGGCTGTGAATGGGAAGATCCTGATCGATGCCACACTGACTGAGGGACAAAACTCTCTGGCACGAGCCTGGAATAGTGGAGGGGTATGAGTCTCTAAATGACATACCATAAGCTGTTTTTTAAAAGTCTTGATTCATGATTCTCCTCACGGCTTGATTGATTCTGCATCTTATGGATTCAGCTATTTTCCTCCATCATGTGCTTTTTCTCCTTCAGGACTGGATCGATGTTGTGGTTGCTGTCTCTCCTCCGAAGGATTACGAGGATGAAGTGTAAGCATCCCTGTTGTGATCCTTCGATCAGCATATCTGCCATATTATATATGACAAGTTAAAAATCCTGTGTATGTGAAGAAGGTTCGGTAGTTTACGGATTGTGGCTCGTGTATCTGTGTGTGTGCATGTGTATGCAGCCCTAAGTCAGCATCAGTCAGTCCCACTGTGAACAGAAAGGTGTTTGAAGGCAGTGCAACTCTGTACAGACATGGCTACCTCCTTCAGCACTAGCCCTACCTCTCCTCCTACCTCACACCCGTCCTGGTAATTGACTTAGCCTTCAGCCCTCCTCTTCTTCACTGCACGTCATGGGGGGTGTTTGGTGTGGCTCTTGTTTTTGTTTGGGCCCTATTTTTTGCTCTTGAGGACATGTGACAGTCTCTCTGTCAATCAGAGGAAGCAGCTCGACTCGTTTCATGAGAAATTTCCACATCTGGACTGTAAACCGCATTTTTTTTGTTTAAGTGGTACAAAGCAGGATCTGCTGCTCAGTTGAAGACATTTAAGCTATCAGAGGCGCATCCAACCGTATATCTGCCAAATCCAGCCTCAGTAAGCATGTGGTGTGCATCGTGCTATCAGGTCACGGACACTGTGGGACTCCTGCCAGCCTTCAGCAGTTGTTCTGATTGATGTTTCTCCACGGGACTGTTACATGTTCTGAGACTTCATTTGTTCCCAGGATTGAACTGCTATTGTTTTTAGACATTGATATGATCGCATTAAAAGCCAAAGAGAGGGATTTTGAATTTCCCTGGCCATAAAAACATTTCAGAACACAATTAATTTTCATTTTAAGTCCTGATTGTCTTTTGTTGATCAGGTGCATGTGTGTGTCGGTTTGTTTACTGGGTGCATCAGAATAAAGTAGACGTGTTGTTAATTCCTCTCTTTTCCCCACAGGACCTTCTTCTAGTCTCATCAATCAGCTGCCAAGATAACCAGATCCTTCACAAAGAAGCTTTATTCCTTCACTTCACTCATCAAAAAGCTTGAAATGATCTTTTTTACTTTGATTTTTTGAGATTGAGCCACTCGTCATGCACATCGACACCCTGCAGTCAATAATCATGTAGTTTTTTGTTCCATTAAAGGAAGGTCCGGTCTGTATTTACATGCTATGGGAGATGCCTCCTGTCATCTACACACATGATCCTCCTCCAGAATGACAAATATCTTAAACTGTTTACTTAATATGTCTCTAATCTGCCTTTCCAAATCCTAATAAAGCAATTATTTGACAAAACAAAGGGGGTTACTGATACTAATTCATTTTTAAATGTAATTTACATGTTAATGATGCTTCAAAAATGTGTTTTAGTTAAGTGTCTGATTTAATCCAGATCTTTGCTTTTATGTCTAAAATGAATTTGTTGTGCTTTATTTCTGTTGTAAGACATATGGAAAACCTGCAAACCATTAAGAAACGTTCCAGTAATTCAGCTACGTTATCATGATCCATTTGATTAAGTAAAAAAAGGGGGAAAATCAGCAGGCTTGTCGAGTTAAGCACAAATATTCTTTTTTGACATGCAGGAATAAGACTACATCATTTAAAGTAATTTTGATTCACAACCATAACTGAAACTTGAAGTTTATTCAAAACTATTTCGATTTTAACATTGTTGTCATTTTATAACTATGATTTTACAGGCTTAAAACAAACGTGAGATGGGTAACTGAGATGAGATGAGGGACTTTTTGCTTCTCCATTCACTTATTTCATCCATGGTTTTGCAACATTGCGTCCACAGGGGGCATCGGTGATCTTTTCTGGAAATGAAAATGATGCCAGTATTGTTTAAAAATTCTCCTTTGCGTCAATTTTATTTCTATTAAAAAGGCTGGGATCAGAATTTTAATCATGAGGTCAGATTTAACAGTTAAAGACTTTTTTGCCCATATTTTTCTTTTTATGTAGAAAAAAATGAGTGGAAGTGTGTGCGTGCTGCTTAGCATGTAATGTCACGCGTGTGTCGTTATTGGCCAGGATTTCACTTCTCTTATATAACCGCTGTGGACTCATTTTCTCCCGGTTTATTGCGAGCTTGTACCGGGCGTCGCGCGGACTGATGACCTCCAGCTTCGGTTAATCAAAGAGTCCAAACGTGGCCTTGGAAGATCTGCCTCCTCTCACCTCCTCCTCCTTCTGATCCCTCCTCTTCCTCCTCCTCCTCCGCGGTACCCGGGTTCAGCACCGTGGACAGCTCCCAGCCTCCGCGCGCAAACCGCGGCGCGGTTAAACACGAGCAGGACGGCGCGAGGTCGGCGGCTCTCTGAACACATGAGAGACAGAAATCTGGGAGATTTGGCTGCTTTTCTTTTTTTAACGAGCGCGCGGCAGATGTGACATTCCTGAAGAGTGTTTGTGAAGTCAAGGAAACGAGACCAAAACGATGATCTCACGATATAAGCCGGTAAGTGGAGGACGTGTTTACCTGGCCAGCGTCAGCGAGACTTCCTTTGTATCTGACTCTGCCCAGCGTGCACGTGCACTAACACATAGCCTACTTACAGTAACCTATATAGTTGTAACAGCCTATTTAATGATGTTAAGGGACATTTGTGGTTTTGGTTTGGTTTGTAATGGGGCTGATTATGGGAGATTGAAACATCCCCGGTGCAGGATTTCCACCCGGCTGTTACATTGTGGTGGCCAAACACACCGCCAGAGGAGATGGAGAACATTTTAACACATCTCCAGATAAGTTCTCTTCCCACTCTGTGGTGAATGATTCATGGTTCACCTGTTACCCTCGCACACAGGATTACCTCATGACTCTGTCCAACTCACCTCAGATGATGTTTTCTGCAGCTCACACGGCTAAATGTGGTTAGCATCACTCTGTGTTTCTGAGGTATTCTGACCACATATCGTCGCTATTTTGGATCCGTTTTGACTCTTGGTTTCATTAGCATAATTAATCTAGCATTATTATAACTTAAAATTCAATCCATTCATGATATGTGATCTTAGGAGATGGTGCTGTCAGAGAACATCAAAATAAGTCTTTTGTTGAAGCTTTGATGCTGGCTTCATGTCCAACATCTTTTCTTTCTTTCTCTTTTTTTTAATTCTAATTTGCATTAAACGCTGTACACAGTGGGTCTAATACAGAATTCTGTATGTTTTCCACCTCCCAGCCAGTTTTGAGATTTTGGGTTATTTTGCTTCTCCTCTTCTGGTCAAGACGATAGGACACATTTGAATTAAGTATTTAATTTTCTTACGTTTGTTCCCTTTCCTGCTTCATATACATCTCACAATATGCAACTGAACTTTCCTGTGCATGTGTACAAACATCTCTCTCTCCTCAGTGATTGCTTACTGTTTATCGTTGTTAGTGGAATCATAGAGCTGGATCTCTGTTTGTTGGCAGGTCTTAATTATTATTGGCAGCCTTTCACGATGACTCTGTTGTTGCACGTTGGACTCAGAGTTTTGGTCATGGGTGGGGGGGGAATTAAATTCCACCACTGACTAAACATTGTGCTGATTTTCATGGTCATGGACCACATTAAAAGGGTTGCAGCTTTGTGTTATTTCATGTATTTATGTGTGAAATCAGGTTTTCCTTAGTTAGTTAGTTTGTCTTAGAGTGAGGTGAGGTGGTGGGCGGTGTGGCTTTATTTCCGTTTGTGTGGGTGGGAGAGTATATGATCAGGTGTGTTTACATGCTTTGATTAGTTTTGTGATGAACTTTGTGTGATTCCTTGTTTAAAGAGCTTTGCGCTGCTGCTATGCATGAAAAGTGGTTGATAGATAAAACCAGTTTGATCTGATTTGAAAGTTTTGGGTCCATGTTTCCTGTCTGAATAAAGCATGTTAAAACGCCACTTCTAATTTGATCTTAAGCACCTTTTCTACAACTAAATAAAAGAAACATCCACTTGTCTGTTATAGCAAAATATTTGCCTGTACTATATGTCTTAGGCCTCACTTTGCAGCATCATTGCTGTACATTTAAAAAGCATGAATCTCCACTGATTGTAAGAGGAACTACAACCACAGTAAGTCAGTTGCCTTTCAGTGGAAAAACCTGCAATCCTCTTAAGTCCGGAATTATTAAGAGGATAAAAATCAGTTTTTTTGTTATGGGTTGCCATCAAGATCAAAAAGCATTTTACTAAATGATGCTTTAACAGCATTTTCACAACTTGGTGTCAAACAGCTCTGTTGGTTATAATTATTTTAACATGATACTTTACTTTGTTGCAGCACATCAGGCATTGTGCGCACAAGAAACTGCTGCACTAAACATGAACTACTTAGCATCATGGTCTGAATGTTAACACAGAAGTTATTTTACATGCATACACATAGGAGGCTTCCCCTGTTCACAGATGAATAGTAAAAATCTGTTCCCTGGTGTGTGTAAGTTGGTTGCAGAGGGATCTCTCCCTGCAGGACCGGAGGCACAATGCACCCCCATCCCAGGAATTCATGAATATTTAATTGCATTATTAGGAATTTGTGCAACTTTATAATCAGATTTTATGTTTCTGTGTGAACGAGGGGACGGATAATAAATCATCAAAAAACATGTTGAGGTTCTGATTTTAAGTGCTTGCTTCTCATGCTTCTCACGTACCTCTGCATGACGCTTCCCCGTCTGCCTCCTTCTTCATCGCACCCCTCTGTCCTCATCATTCAGTCTTCCTTCCCCCCCTGTCTTTAGCTTCTCTGTTACTCTTCTCATGCTCTGCCCCCTCTTTGCTTTTTCCTTCCAAGGTCGACTTTGAGCTTCTCATTTGCAGCGACAGGAATAGCAGGTGCACTGCAGAATGTGTGCCGGTTTGTGTGTGTGAATGTGTGTGAGTGCATTCCGGTGAAGCTGTGCAGAGCAAAGTGAGGCTTCGGGCTTAGAGGATGTCTACGGACTGCAGGCGGGTGGGATGCAGATGTGTCCGTCCAGCATGGGGAAAGCTGCTTAGACAATCAGAGAGGAGAGGGAGCTGCAGCTGTCCTGGACTCTGACTGCATCGACCCGTCCTCCCTCCTTGGCTCCGTCTTCTCTCTCATCGGAGGTGATATTTGGGATTCGGATTATAGAGGAAGGAGGTCACGTCGGGAATTACAGTTCTGAAGACGCAGCTTTGAAAAGGCAACATGCTCTGAGAACATCATCTTTTACATCTCTCTGTCCCGCCTCGGCCCCCCCCCCCCCCTGCTCCTCCTCCTCTTCCTCCGTTTCCTCGCCCGGTTCCCTGCAGAGTCCCGGTTCCACCATGTCCTTGGCGTTCTGTGGGAATGAGAACAACTCGCAGGCCTACAACGTGGACAAAGGCGTTCTCAACAACGGCTGCTTCCTGGACGCTCTCAACGTGGTCCCGCATGTTTTCCTCCTCTTCATCACCTTTCCCATCCTCTTCATCGGTGAGTTTTGCCAGGAGGTGAGACCCTCACCCTCCTCACAGACCACACACTCAGCACACACACATGATGCGTCAGCGTAAGCACACTGATGGGCTTTTACATGTTCTCTTTCTGACCTTGCAGCCTTTCCCCCCCCCAACATATTTACCTTTTCATCTTAAATTCTATAAATGTTTTATTTCTCTTACAGGAGCTTTAAACTTTTATATCCCTAACTTATATTTTATTAACAAGACTTCATGAATTGCGTTTAATCCCCGAGTTACAACCCCTACAAATACCCGAAGGTGCAGCCAACAGCAGGAAAATCAGCTTTGAGAGAGTTTAGGGAAAGTAACTTAATTACAGACAGATGTGATGTCTCAGATGGCATGCAATGCAATGCTGGCATTAGATTACACCCCTTTTGCTCCTATTCCTGGCGGCTGGCCATCCTATTAGTGTCATCACCAGTGTGTAACAGACCAGTGTCACTGCAAACACTTTGGACAGACAGACTCGGTGCTCTGGCTTCATCACCTGCCTTTTCACTTCAGTATGATGGATGAAGTCATGTAAAAATAGACTTTTAGTTCTATTGAAAGTGTAAGGACATCATAAAAAGATCATACGGTCTTTGATGTTAAAACAACCATAGATGAAAGAAAACGTCTCATTACTTAACTAAAAGAATAAAATCCAAAACTTAGTTTGAACAACTGAGTAAAATAACTTGTTTATCCAGCAGAGATGAGTTAAAGCATTGTGTTCTGTATGTTGTCAGGCTTGCATAATCATTTAGCATTTAGCATTTAGCTTCAGTCATGCATCCATTCACAGCATTGGTGATCATTTTATGCTCAGTTCTGCCTTTTTGTTTTTGCTTTTTGTTGTTTTGCTGGTGTGTTTTTGAGGTCTTCTTCCTGCTGCATGACCCAGTTTCAGTATAGCTCATGTTCTGGGACAGATGGCTTACTGTTTGACTTTTGTACGTGGAGGAGTTCATTGCGGACTCAGTGACTGAAATCTGTCCGGCTTCTGTGACTAAACAAGCCCAAGTCATCAACCCTCCACCTCTGTGCTTGAAAGATGGATGTTAATGTATTTGGCTTTGGCGACCTGTTCGGGGGTCCACCTCAGCCTTGTCTGTCTATAGGACACTGTCCCAGAACACATGTCTTATTTTCTTGCTACCATATTGTTTATAGAACGGATGACTTTCTCCTGACAGCCCACTAATCCCATGCTCTTGCATTTTAACTAAGAACATGCTTAATGCAGAATATAGACTTAAAGATGAAGCTCAGTTCCTTTTTTCCATGCGTTCCTCTTGTGAACAACCTTCCTTGTTCATCATGTGTTGTTGGTTTTTGTTGTTAGCAAGCGTGTCAGTAACCTGAATGTCACTGACACGACATGAATAACCTGATGGTAATAGAATAACATCCTGAGACCTACAGTCCTCACACCAGGACATCACATATTTGGTCTTCTGCACCATATTACTAAATTCTGTGTAGCTGGAACCTTTGAAACACTTTGTCGGTATTTGGTGGTATGAGAAGACAGTTTATTTTTCAATTTAAGATTATTTTTATATCTACATCATATATAGTAAAATTATCATGAAAATAAGGATAATCCAAAATCACATAAACGTTTTAATCATTGGTCCCTCCTAACCCCAACAGCTGGAATAAATCTCTAATGTAAGTCAAAGTAAAGCTCAGGATCTCAACAGGTCATGGGGGATGTGGATGGCAGAGCCCTGTAGCAATTTTGGAAGCTGTGAGGATATATTGTGGCTATTTTTAGTGGCATGGGCAAAAGCTAAATTGTAAAACCTTGTGAGGACCGGATGTTTTTTTAAAATCTAATTTTAGTTAAATTTTTGCCCTTATACAGAAATTTAGAATCTAAAGAGGACATACTTGTAGTTCTATTTAGCTCTGCAGTCCTGGGCTGATGTGTTTTTACCAGCAACCTCTCCACTGTACGCAAACCTCAGGGGGTGTAAAACCATTTCTCTTCATCTGACAGAACCTTTTAAGCTAAAGTCCTGTTTATATGCTGAATGCTGCACTCCACGAGCCCTGAGGAAAAGAAATGTGCTGGTTGACTGGTGGCCACGAGATCAGTCACATTGAGACCACCAACATACGAAAATACTGTCAAAGCGAAGGATGAATGAATGATTAACCACTAAGACACCTGTGTGAGACTGTACATTGCAGCAGCAAAGGAGAAGAATATTTTACTTCTGTTTATTCATGAAAAGGCAAAAAAGATGTATTTTATTAAATATTGATCTGTTTGTTACAAATATCTGCAGTATTAGGCTTTTTACAGAGATTTTAGACATTTATCATAATATTTGACGATCTCCTTTTAAGAGCAAACTAAGGTCTCAGCTGTTCAGGGAACATTACCGCACTTGGCTCCATGCAGCACTGAACAAGCTGCTTACGCTCAAGGTGACGATATTTTGTGCTGATATATTGTGCTGTTGTAATTAAACAAATAAACAAAACAACAACAAAACACTGCCTCTAACACTGCACGATAGAATAGAATAGAACAGAATAGATAAGACTAGAATAGAGTAGAATAAAACAGAATAGAATAGAATAGAATATTGTGATGTTCATTTAATTATTCTGAACGGAGCTTGAACAGTGAATGAATTTGCATGCTGTACTTATCAGCCTGTTCCAACACTTCGCTGTGAGACGAGCTGTCAAAGGTGCCAAAAGCACAAGTACCACTTATATAACTTCAACAGTAAAGACTAACACTGTCAGCCGAGGCAGAATAATCATAAAAATTGTGCTTTGATGACTCGGTTATTGTTATATCATAGCCTGCGTCGAGGCCAACATCTGTGCAGGTTAAAAGGATGCAAAGGACATGCATCCAAGAGTAGAGCTTAAAAAACAGACTTGATCTCAGACTGGCAGCTTCTTTCTTAGACCTGCCTGCCAAGAACCTCACAATGTAATTACAGGGATAATAAAAGAAGCTTGCAGAGCTCCAGGACAGACCCTGGCAGCCCGCCACCTTTGTAGTTTATCTTCCTTAAGTTACCCAGCCTGCTCGGGGAGGTAAATCACTCTGACATGCAGTAGCAATATGAGGACGTTCACAAGGTTATTTTTCAGATGCAGATTTAAATACTCACAAACACACAAGCCAAGACAAACGGCTCATCTTTCTGGCTCAGATCCACGCCTGAGAGGGCGACTTTGGATTCAATATTTTAAAAACACCTTTTATTATTTTTCCTTGCTTGAGGTTGGGGCAGCCAGAGTTCAAAGGTCCACATCCACCACAGCACATGGCTTCACTTTCCCGGACACAACCTGCGCTGGCTCCTCACCTTTGTCCTGCTCTTCATCCTCGTCTGTGAGGTTGCTGAGGGCATCGTCTCTGATGGGTGAGTCTCACACGCTGCAAAACTCATTCATTTTATTTGTAACATGTTAGTTTATGATGTAACATACATCAGTGATCAGGGTCTGTTTCAGAGAAACATCATCCCAGTTCAATGGAATTCATTAAAACTGATCAATAAATGCTTTGTCTTTCCGCTTATTGGATGAGTAGAAATCTCTTCATCCTATTGTGGGTGTGAAAGATCTGTTGTTCTCTATCCCTGAGTGGAATTTATATGGTTCATAGTTTAAGAAGGCCGGCTGCTAGGGGTGGGAGAGTACATCGATCTACATCGATAAATCGATCATATGGTCAATGAGTCAATAATATCGACCAAAAATCGATAGAGTACCCAGTTATCAAACACATTTTTATTTTGAAAATATTTTCTTTTAAACTGAATGTTGATGCCAGAGCTCAGGAATAATGAAAGATTAAATTATGATCATACATGTAGGTGCTTTTTGTGATGAATGGAAATAATTGTGATCAATCACTCATGATATTCCTTTATATTGTTTTATATTGATCGGTGGATACTAGATCAAATCGAATTGGAATTATGAGATATTGGCAAACATCGAATCGCTGTATCACTGTATCGATATAATATCATATCATGATCAAACCGGTGATTCCCAATAATACCGACCCCTAAGTAATAAGTCCAGTTTGCTTTATATGGAGAGAAAATCGACTCAGTATTGTTGTGTGACTGTAATGCATGACTTATAAACACAATTTTGTGCATAAATGTATCTTTAAATATACTAATAAATATGTAGAAATTATTCACAAAATAAATGTGCACATTACAAACACACACAAAAATTAAAATTGTACTAATCGTTTTTTTCACTTTAACCTCACAAATTTACTTTCATGTTCAAAAAGGCTCCTGTGCAGACAAATTGTTGAATTTGTGCGCTGGAAAAATCTATCTATCTATCTATCTATCTATCTATCTATCTATCTATCT
>JAVQJG010295712.1:0-10668 GCA_036024015.1 Craterocephalus amniculus | reverse complement strand
AAAACAACGTCATTTTGTTCTCACCGGACGTGAAAGAGGAAACTTCTTGCCACATGGAGCTGGCCAAACGTTTGTCTCGAGGGTCTCCGAGAAGTGTTGTGTGATTGGTCGGACATGTGAGGTGGGCGTAGATATGGTGTGAAAGGACACCACATGAAGGGGATGAAGTGACTTGCGCATTTCTGCTGTTACGAGGATGAATAAACAGCTTTAACCAACAGCTGATTAAGGTGGAGAGAAAGTCCAGAAACGTTTCCAACACACGGTAAATAAAGACACGGATGCTGCTCCGTGCACAGTCCTGCACTGTCACCGACCAAGTTTCACGTAAAATAAAAAATAACTGACTCATTGCACAGAGAGACACAGACGAGCCCCCGCAGTAACTACCGCCTGATCTCGCGCTTCTCGCGGAGGATAAGATGCTGAAAAAGAACTTATTTCTCACTCGTGTGGCCTTGACAACAAGAACAAATTTTTCGCTTGTTGTGGAGTATGTAACAAGCTAATTTAAGAAAATGTGCGGATCCTGTCTGTTCAGGATGGTTCAGGATGATTGCCAGTTTTCTGCAACCCCTATATTAAATGTGCTCAACAGTAAATTAAAAAAAATCTTTATTTGATCTACTACATACAATCCCACCTGTTTTCTGTCTCGCTCATTTTGGTGTATTAGAAAATTGTGAGAAAATGCAGAAATGCATTTAATTAAAAAAAAACATTAAGTGTGAACTAAGATGGCTGTAGGAGAAACATCATGGAAAGAAGTTTCAGTTAGAAATACTAGTTTGGAAATGTTGTTCAAGTTCAAGTGTTGATGCTAGCTCTGGCTGCTGCCTGTGGTCTGTAAGGCCAGTTGCACGTTGAGTGTGTGGCCTGACAGTAGTGTGTGTCCAGGCTTGTGTGAGTGTTGCAGTGTGCCTGTTACCATGATGTTACGCTACTGGGTGTCATGACATTTAGAGTTAATCGGGAGAGTATGAGACTGCTACTGAATCAGTTTTACGTTTTTTTAATGGTGTCTTTCGATCTTTATTTTGTTAGATTAAGCAGGCACTTACCACATTATCATTTTCATGCCTGTTGTAATTTGCGATCACCTGCCTACCAAACCCTGGAGCTCACCTCGGTTGTTATTGTTCAAGCTACCTAAAGTGTTAAATGGAAATAAGGTTATTAAAAAAAACTCAGGGATAACTTGTAGCTGTTTCTGTTTCTTTGCCCTTCAATTTTTAGTGTATCGGATCAGGAGTAGGTCGATGCTCAAAATCAAATGACTGACTCAGACTTGGAGGCTAAGAAACAGATCAGGACACCTCTAAGAATAAGAGTCTGTAACACTTAAAAGTATTTATGCTGTATGTTTAAAAAAGCCATAGCATGAACCAGTAAGCCTGTTCAGATTCTGTAAAAGTGCCACAAATGTTCAGATCTCCAGTCAGCATCAAGACATAAACTCCCTCCTCTGACGAGTCAACATAACAGAATTTCCGCTTTGTGCGTGCTTTTCCAAGAAAAAAGTCACATTTACAGCATTTTCATTGCTAAACAGCCCATGCGTAAAATCAAGACTAATATCAAAGCAAAAACTGCTGCAAAAGTTTTGACTCCACATGAAAAAAGATTTTAAAGAAGCCATTAAACATGCATAATTTTGTTTATTTCACCCTGAGAATCATCATTCTCTTAAACATCATTCTCTTTAACACTGTGTTCAGTGCTATTCTTTCCTTTTTATCTCTTTAGTTTCATATTTCTGTAGCACATATTGCACCAAACTGCACCTACTTTGACTGGGATTTAGTTTAAAATCCCTCTAGCAATGAAACTGTGCCATCATATTTTTTTCATACACAAATGCATCACAACTGATTTTTGGAGAGTTCTTCCTCCCAGATTTAAAGAACACATAAGCTCACAACAAGCAAATGTAAAACTATGAAAGCTCTTTGTCTCATTTCTAGAGCAGAAGGGGCAACTTCTCTGTTAAAAATTCATCTTTCTTACTCAAAGTTTCTTGAACATCACAAACTATTTCCACTTGCCTGAAACTACATTGGAAATACAAATCTCTGAGGCATAGAAAATGGAAAAGCCAACCCTTGAAGAAGTCATGACTAAATCAAAACACTCACACTCGAGGACATCATCCCTCAACAGGACAAACCTGCTGCATCATTTGGCCAA
This sequence comes from Craterocephalus amniculus, assembly GCA_036024015.1. Lineage (NCBI taxonomy): Eukaryota > Metazoa > Chordata > Actinopteri > Atheriniformes > Atherinidae > Craterocephalus > Craterocephalus amniculus. The sequence goes on along the minus strand of JAVQJG010295712.1, from coordinate 8,481 downwards.
AACTGAGAAAAAAGTGCTGTGACTGGAAAGTATGCAGTCTTATTTTGACAAAAGAACCCCTGTGTCAAGCTTTAGCACAAATTCAATCGCTTCTTCCATGTACAATGAGATTAGCAGGACTGCCGCTCTCCTGCCACGCAGCCTCTCATCTCAGTGTTGACTTAATTCCACATGCACGTCAGCGCTCACAAAGAAGGCACTCGCTGTGCAATGAACCAAACAAACACCAGAGTCATTTGCCATCCTGAGACGAATAGCAATTACAATTCCTGTTATGTCTCATTGGCTAACTCATTTGTTCTTCTGCAGAGCAACGAAATGGGAAAACAACTTAATCTCCATGTGTAAGAGATATGTTGATTGTGGAAAATATCTTAATCCCCATTTTACTTGCATCCAGGGGCCACCAGCTTTATGTGTTGTTCATACTTAATGCATTGCACGGTCGGGATTCCTTACCCTGAAAGCAGGTTGTCAGAGATAGGTTTCCGTGTAAAATTAGGTTAATCTTTTAACTACAGGAGTGTACAAGGTTGTCTTTGGCATTACTTGCCTGAAACTGAAGCATTCAACCCATAAAAGAACCGACTTACCTCTTTTAGAAACTTATCCTGCCAATTTACCTGTCCAATTCTTTTCAGGTCAAACTACAAATGCTGTGTGGTGCTACTTGAAAAAGAACAAAGTTTTATGTAACAGAGGAAATGGTTAAAGTGACACTGCTACTAAAGTCACCTTGAATACTTCAGCATAGTGAGGGGTTGCTTGGCTCTTCTCATGGGCGATTTTAGCATGCTTGCCAAGTAGCCCAGGTGCCTCAGCATTGCATGAATAAGAAGTTCTTCTTTCTTCAAGCTGCAACGTACATCCACTTTAAGTAGGAGGCTCATGACTCAATGACGTGGGTCGTTATGCCAACAAACTGAATAAATGGGTGCATAATACAAAAAACAAATGTTTACACTGGGAAAATGAAGCCTTATGTAAGGTTTTATACAATGTTTTATCCAACGTTAATCATTGTCAGTTTTATAATCATTTTCCGGCACTGAATTCATAAATAGCAGCCCAATCTCAATACACCTCCATAACAATAGTCCAGCAGTTATTTGTCCTCTGAAGGCTGAAAGCAGTCGTTACTTTCTGCCTGTCAGTCTCACCTCTTTCAAGTTCACGTCTTACATCATTACAATAACAGTATAAACAGAGATTTCTTTGATCTGAAATAGTGTAATAGCAATTACTTTAACAGCCTAAGATTGAAAAGAGTACAGGGTTATTTCAGTAATGGCCCATGGGTCTCAATTATGTACAATGTTCTTATATTTTGCTTGAAACTAGGCTGAAGCTAATTCCTGATGGTGTGCAAATGTTTGAAGTGGGACATAAGGACAGAACTTTTACTACTCTGAACTTAAACTAAAAGCTAGATTTTTTTTCATTTTGTAATTAATTTGTCACACCCTTAAATATAAAATAAAGTTACGATCACACTATTCCAGAACCCCACCACAGACTCAGATCATCCCCTTCCTGTATTGATAGCAATATCACTGACTTGGAGAGAAAAACATAAGTAAATCTCAGGGTGAAATTACACTCTCTCTTTATTTTTTCTATTTTTTTGTTCTTAGCTAGAAGCAAAATCAACTGCCAAATGCTACTGAAAGCATTTATTTCTAACTCTTATGTCTGGAAACTACAACTTCAAGTGCTACATTATGAAGTTTGTAGCAGAAACTGCTTTGGGGATTATTGACGGTATCCCTGTGTAAATCACATATTGATTATTAGAGTGTATAAAAACAGTAAAGGCTAATTGCTTAAGCAGAAAGGAGTCAGCATGTGGCTGATACAGTCACCCTGAGAAACATGAGACGTGCAAAAGGTGAGCAAAGAGTGGATGTCTTTGTCTATCATCTCTGTATAATGCTTTGATCTCAGGCATTTTTCCTAAGATGAACTCTAAACTCTTTATTCTGGTATTCTGACAGAGATGAGCGACAATGAAGGGAAAATCATGAAAGAGGGTGCTGACTAGAATTCATAGTCATTTATAACCGGGGTGTTGATTTTTATAGGTTTTGCTGGTGGATGGTTAATACAGGTGATTGAAGGCAGTAAATGAGGTGTCAGATGTTTTCCTCTATACCAAATAATATTCATAAGAATCTACATAATTCTTTGATCTAGCACAGTTTTGTAACTTCAGCCTTGTTTGATCTACTTTACTTTTCTACTTTTTTCCGTATTTCCAGAGAGGAAAAAAAACAAACTTTTCCTTCCCTAACATTTCTGACCACCATGAAGAATTAGTGACAATAAAAGATAGACCTAAAGTACACCTACCCCTATCCATACTTATTAAAAGAAATAAGCAAGTAGGCATAGTTTTGAAGGCAAACAAATGTAAAATAAACACTAGATGATAGACGTTTTTACAAACATCAGCGTTTTGTTAGAGGATTAAAAAGGAAATATCTTTCACTTTCATTCAACCTTGGTTTTAAAAAAAGATTTTCCATTTGACTGTATAGATATTTTCTACATGGCCCAGACTTCAGAAATGTCTTTCTGAGCCAAAGAAGTTATCATACAAGTGGTGAAGCTAAAGAGTGTCTCAAATGATCGATCAGTTAAATGATTTTCCATTTAAACCATCATCTTTGAAGGATTATATAAATAAGTCATATTTAAAATATCCGATGCCAAATGAGCAGCTGCCTTGTTAGAAAATCAATTACTTTTATCTATAAAACGTATCTATTGTTTCTTCCTTATAAAGTGACCACTTATTTTTAATGTAGATTTGACCAAAATCTGAAAAGTTAGAGGAAACAATAAGTTGAATCTTGAGCAGATTTATCTATCAAAACTCAACATCATGCTGTTTAAAACAACTTACAGTATGCTTCAACCAACCAGACCTACTGAACCCTAATGGCCATTTTACACCAGGTGTGTGTGCGGCACTTTCCGTCTGCACCGGGGTTTTCCTCCGTCCTCGGTTGCGTGCCAGTTCACACCGGGCACATTTCAGGCGTGGAGCATCTGTGACTGCAGTCCGGTAACAGTCCGAGTCCAGGAAATAGCGGCAGAGTTGAGTTACTACACTTGATTTCATCAGTTCACACTATAACAACTGTGGATGAAGAGGTTACAATAAAAAGAAAAAATGTCACTCTGCCTGTTTGAGGGAGTTTTCTGTTCGTGTGGAGAAGGTTGAAGGGGGAGAAGAGGGGGAGGGCAAACATGGAGGGCATATTTGTAACTCAGCATCAATAAGGAAACAGAATTATATTGTTCTTTATGTGGTCACCTGATAGGACACTGCAACTTGTGCAAGATGTTGATATTTTCACATTTAGGACTCCTGGCCTTCAGTAGTGGTAATAATGTGCTAAAACAGTGAGGTGCCAGACAGCACTGCTCAGTTGTTCGCATACAATTAGCGCACTGCTAGATGGAAGTAATTATTACACACATGGGCTTTAAGAGTTACATTAGTTCTATGCTAAGAAAGTGCATTGGGGCTAAAATCCATGTAAAAGGTTTTATCATTCACATTATTAAAACATAATAAGGTTTCTCTTCTCTTAGGATTTTATCACCAGTTTCTGATTGACACCATTTGAGTCACTGAACAATTTCTTGTCTGTATCTCTAGAAATTCCATTGCTTTTACATAAGTCAGAAGAAGTATATAATATGCAGATATAACATCTTCATGTGAAGTGGTAGACCATAGAAAAAATAAGACAATGTTCTACCCATGCAGAAACATCCTTTTCAAGCCTCACCCTGGCATTTCTTTTCTATCCATTGAGCTTCAGTCTCTGTTATTCCACTTCTGTAAAGAGCAAAGATATTGGAAAAGCACTGCGATTTGTTTAATCCCTGACTCTGGAGTCAGTTGAGCCCCCACAAAGCAGTTAGGCATGGCCATCCACTGGAAGGCTGGCTTTAGACAAAACATCAATGCAGTGTGGATCGAATTACAATGTAAGCTGCTGACTGGTGCAGGCTACATTCTCAAAAATAAAGAAAAATAAAACGTGCAACATTTCTTACAATTCTGACAAAAAGGCAAACTTTAACATATATTGATTGGTAAACTATCAGAAAGAAAGTAAAAAAGACATGTTGCAGTCAAAGCTTTTTTTAAAAAGAAAAGATGCATGCATTTTCACATTGTTCATTCTCTTAAAGTTGCTTTGACACTGTGATTCATGCACACTGTATCTGCTCAGAAAAGGCACACATTTAGAGATGTGCTACAGGCAGAAGTGCTGCAGTTCAACGCATCTTCCCCTGCTCAGTATGATATGCTGTTAGACTTTGCAGTAAAAAAGGGCACTTCAACTCCTGCCCTCAAGGGCCACTAGCACGCTAGTTTCAGCTGCTTCCCTTCTCCAACACAACTGATTCAAATCAAATGTACTGAGCTTGTTGTCAACTTCTGCACAATCAGCCATTAATTTGATTGAGGTGTGCTGGAGCAGGGAAACACCTCAATCCTGCAGAACAGTGGCCCTGAAAACATGCATCACTCACTCTGCCGTTGCCTGACTTACAATCAAGTATAGATGCCTATCAGTGTGGACCGCTGATAAAAATCTTTATAAAGGTTATCTTTTTTTCCAATAATCTTAAATAAATCATCTTTACTAGTTTATTTTGTCTATTGTTTACTTGATCTGTGTTCAAGCATTGTGAAAAAAATGACATTGATGTTTGTATTTAAACAAACTGATGATTGAAGTTTTAGCTTTGTATTTTTTTTACTACAGTGAACAAAAAGTCTGATGACTGTGAACGAGCTATTACAGCTTTAAAATAATACATTTATTTTAGAATTTTAATTTATTTTGCTAACATTTTATATTGTATAGTTTGGGTCATGTTGTTATATCTGTGGTGTTCTGACTTTAAGTCCCTGCTATGCAGCATGAAAAATAATATTGAGTATTGAGCGCCATCCTTAGAACTGAGTTAATATTTAAGTTCTATGCACTCTCATTGCCTTTTGGGAATCTAAGCAGTGTAAACCGAACGCAGCAAACTTGTGTGCCTGTGTAATCAGGCTGGTAAATTAGCACTAAACACCCTGAGAGCCCAGAATGACAATCTGTCATAACAGCGCAGTCTGACCAGCCGTGTCCTGCTCACACCACGGCGAACTCACGACATGCTGTGGCTTATCTGGGCCAAGCAGGAGGCACAACAATGAACTTATCACCATCCAGCCACTTGGCGGGATGTAGCTGCCACCCTGCCACGAGACTCCAACAGTGAGCCGGCTCCGGTTCACTGATCATACACACCAGCAGAACCTAATCAAGGGACAGTGGGCCTCTCTAACCACAGGCTTCGGCTTTAGACAGAGAGAGGCTGGGAAAAATGAAAGCAAAGTTTTGCCAGGTAATATAAAAAGCTGCTGCTGGAGAAGTAAAAAAAAAACTAGAGAAAGAAGTTCAATAACTTTGCAGAGACCTCCACACACTGAATGTCAACTAGCTTCCAGAATTTTGATTGAAGCTCGCAGCAGGGATTTTCTGTTCCCGCTTTTTCTTTTCTTTGTTGCTGAATCAGTTACAGTGGCACAAGAATACATAAAAGTTTTAGTAGGAGTGTATTGAGGGGGTCAAGGGAAAAAAAAATCTATCTGAGGTACAAAATTCTGATAGAAACAAAGATGAGTCTCAGTCTATTTGCTGGCTGTGAAGCTGTGTAAGCAGCAGTAAAAATAAGGTGTCAGACTGAAAATGAGGAATCACCATTCAGACATTTTCTAAAGCATGCAATGTAATTTTGAGTGCAAAAGAACAAAGCAAAAAGGCTACTCCAATCCGCAGACAGACAGTTACTGTGTCTGATACTAGATATTTCATGGCAAATGCAGAGAAAACAGAGAAATCATTGGAGCTGTATATGAGACACAGCTTCACGTTTAAAGCTGTTATTAGGCTTAATACTGTCTCTATTCTTTCTGTCTCTGTTACTACAATCAATTAAACACCCCACTGTGATGGGTACTTGCATGCATTTGTCCCTATTCAGGTTCCATTTTCAAAGATAGCCCTAATTTCCAACTCCTTCTGTACTTTTTGGCTAACTGAGTCCAATTCCACCATGCTTGACTCTCTCTATCCTGTCATGGGGAATGATTGGAGCAATCATCACATCAAACAGAACATGGCAACTTGCTCTTCACAATCTCAATATCTGGATCAAATTGAAGGTGATTTTCAATAACTGTCCTGACGATAGCGGGATCACAGTAGCGATCTCCATTTGGCAGGCTGTAATAAAAGAGATCGGATGTTCGCTGTGTTTCAAGATAATGTGGCAAGACAATATGTGAGCAAAGGAAGAAGAGACATGGGGTAGTAGAAAACCAGTTTTCAGTTTATTGGGACATTCTGCACAACACCCTTTGCAACTTCCCTCTGTGCAGACCAACTATTCTGCTTGGTATCACCTCAGAAGGCACCACTGTCTTAGTTCACACTGGCCCCATCACAGCAGACTTCTGAAAAATTAAATCAACAAAATCATTTACAGGAGATGACTAGACTGAAACAATTCCTACTACAGCTCATGAATTAACGATTCAAGCATTATTATATTTATTTTTAAAAACATCATTGGTACAATCCTCAGTGTCTGCTTTTCTCCCTCTAATCACATCCTCTCAGATATTCAATCAAGACTGAGAACACGCCCACTCACACCCTACAAAAGCTCCGAACAAGCCTTCTCCATGAACAATGACCAAAATTCTTCCTCAGAAAAACATTTTGAAAGGGAATGATTGACATTGCTAGAATTAGAAAACAAAAACTGCACGACGTGCCAATAATTCACTTCTCTACACATGAGGTAACATAAAGCTAACACACAACTTGGTTTACACTGTCTGTTGGAGGAGCATTTCCAACTGCCATTTTTGAAGTTAATTCACTTAACCCAACCTCGAAAGACTCAAGTCTTAGGTTGGCTTGCATTTCAGAAGTCTTATAGTAGTGTTAGGAGGAACCAGTACATAGATTTTTTTTAGATTTGTACTGTAAATATATTGCAGCATATAAAAATCTGTTTGGTAAATTATAGACATTCTATTACAAATGATGTAGATTTACATATAATTCCAAACAAATATCTGATATCACCAGATGGCAGCATAAGTGTCCGTGTGTGTGTAGGACAGGTTTTCAGTCACACAGAATCTGATATAATGATGCAGACAACTGAAACTGTGACATCCACATGTGGATGCCAGGTTGTAGAGGGCTTAAAAAGACAAAAGCTAATAAAGCTCTTTCAATAATTTCTCTACTATTCTCCAATTAGGAAATCCAACTTCTACTTGCCGTCTACTTGCCAACTTCTACACCCATATTTTTCTGGTGGGAAAGTTGGAAAGTCCAATTTCATTAAATCTGTCACTGAACACACCACGAGCGCCTTATTCAACACAGATAAACTTGTTAACTTTGCTGAAAAAAAGCTCAACTATCAACATTTCTTAAATCTAGCCTCTAAAAAGGAAGAAAAAATAAAAAATTGAAGTTAAAAGGTTATAAGTTGTGTATTACCATTTAGTCAGAAAAGAAAATATGTATAATTCCTATAAACCTGCCTTTTAACTAAATGTTCTTTAGCCCCACTGGAGTATGTGGCAGTAATGGCAACAAGCTGACACTCATAAAATGTAAACAAAAATGCTGATGCTTGTTGCTACCTTATTGATAACCATAAACTATGGTCCTTGTGGGGATTCAGGAAACAACAGAGTTGAAATGTAACCCAGCTTCTGACGAGGAGTATTTGAAGTAAAATGGGGGAGAGAGATAGTGATTGTGAGTGTGTGTGGCAGACTGTTTTAGGTTCAATAGTAAAACTATTTGACTTTTGTTTTACTGAATCAGTATCACTATAAATGGTTTTAGTATAACGGTAAACAGCAAAAAAATGGCTCGATAAGTACCTCAGTTTTAAGGTCACAGTAATTTTTGGTACAGTAAGGGAACATAATGCAAACTCTAACTCTGGTGTAAAGAGGGACATGTTGAATGACATTTAAAATTAAACAAAATTCTCCAATAAAAGTGTCTAAACAACAAGTATATGGCATAAATAGAGTTGTCTCAATTTTAATGAGAAAAATTCATTTAAAGCTAGGGTATGTGATTTCCACTGAGAGAAAGACCGAGAGAGAGAGAGAGAGAGAGAGAGAGAGAGAGAGAGAGAGAGAGAGAGAGAGAGAGAGAATTTGAAACAATACAGTGGAGAGGTCCCTCCTCTTTTGGCCTGCCTTCGAAATTATGCGCAATGCTTCTATCCATGAATGAAGGAGGAGCTTTAGGAGCAGTGAAGCTAGGTGATTGGATGAGAGAAGCTGTCCAAATTAAGCCGTCTGGGCCGCAAGGCGTAAATTTGTCAGCGTCTCTGTAGCTGTGGACCTGATAGACAGAATGA
>JAVQJG010295692.1:0-16308 GCA_036024015.1 Craterocephalus amniculus | reverse complement strand
AAATAAATAAATAAATATAATGACCAGGGTCATCAGCCAGGGCTACACAGTCATCTAAATCACTCTAAAGAGGGTGTAGGTTTTTTGGCTGATTTATGAAAACATTCCTGTTGGCGTCCAATGATATTGCGGCAATCACTTCTCCTGTTTGACATCTGCAAACAAAGTGTTTTCCAACAGGAAAGCTTCTCTGCTGTCTGAAACCCCACAAAAAGCCCATCCCTGCAGGATAAACTCGGTGTCTGCTTTAGCAGCACTTCATCTGTGACTGAAACTATACGGACTGAATAGCTAGACTTCTTGGTAAATATTACATGAAACACAAAGTTAACGAGGTTAAAGAGCTCAATTAAACTTGGATAATTTATTTATTGAATATTGTTCAAGATAATACAAGCATGCGAGTGCCAAAAAGACAAACATGAAGTATCATCCCTGAGACTATGCAGAAAGCATGAAAATGAGGGCTGATTAGAGTTCATGCAGCGTAAGCAGAACAGAAAAGAATCATCTCATCATCTGTGGCTGCCATTCCTGAAATCAATCAATACAGAAGTTAAAACCATGATAATATTTTCTTGCCACATCTCCCTGCCTGACTTGACAACTGTGAAATTCAACTAATCTGAAACATGAAAAAAAAAATCAACAGAAACAGTTGATTGTTTGAGAAGCAGCCAAAGAGCGGTGTGAGCTTTTCCTTTGGGTTACCTGACCTCTGGAGCAGTTCATATAAATGTTAGATCAACAGCATCGACATGAGAAAGTGGAAAACAAAAAGTCTGTGACACACTTACTTAATCCCAGCACAAGTGCTGAGGCTGACGTCTGAGTTGACATGACCCTGGACCTCCCCGTGGTAGTAGCAGTTTGCCTGAAGAAACACACAGTTAAGGATTCAAAATTCAAGGCGAGACAAATGGGACCAGTGTGAAACGATGCTTGAGTTTAGGTTTACGTCTGGCTCAACCGCACCAGCTGCTTCACCCTCTGCCTGGTGCGCAGGAGCCATTCCAGCTTATCGCCACAGGCTAATGAAAGCTGCAATGTTAGTTGGAGGTTCACATTTCCCAGCATAAACGTTGCTTTCTGTCACATTCCCAGGTACCCATTTTCACGGACCACCTGTCACGTCGCAGCAGAGAGTTAAGGAAGTGAATTAAGTCTGTGTTTATTGAACAAGGCCTTGAAGCAAGTGGGTGGGGGAGGAAGTGTCTGGTTTAGAGTGAAAACAGCCCCCTTGGCCTTTTTGCTTCAGGTAAAATGACTCGCTCAGGTGAGGTCTGACTGACAGCACTTCTGTCGTCTTATTCTGGAAGCATGAAAACTGCTGCTTGCCCCTAAATATAGAGTGAAAGCAATAAATATCTACATCTGGCCTCTTTCGAGGGGGCTAATCTGCAGAGAATGCAGATTTAGAATGTTCAGTTTCTTGAGGAATTTCTGTTATTAAAAGGACTCACAGCTTAATTTTGCATCACTCCACTTCTTCGTTGCTATTTTGTAATGATATTCCAATGAGTATTAAATCACTTCTGACATGAACTAATTGCAGCGTTGCAAAAGAGTCTTTTGGTCCCATCACCAGTATTACTGATTTAATCTGAATTCTCAAAATTTGTAACTTAAATTAAATGTAAGTTGCTTTTTTTTTCATGGGAAGTTATAAAAAACTGCCTTAAAAATACATTCATGAGAGCTATTGGCATACTTTGACCTCACACATACAGAAACTGGTGCACTGTTGACAAACGGAAACAGGCAGGAGATTCAAACGCTCAACTGTGTATCCCCAAAAAAGATTACTTACTGACCGTACTGCACACAAATCTATGGCAAAAACAGCAAATGTGCAACAAACTTTCCAAAAAAATAAAAACTTTGACAAAAATGCTTCGCACACACTCACATTTTGCATGTTAATGTTGGTCAGTAGTTCAAACTTAGCGACATGTACAACCAACATATTGACATATATTTGGGGTCAGGGAGGAAAATGTCAACTAGTCACTACAAAATTGTCTGAACAGACTGAGTCTTGACCTCTTACTAATCCGATTTTCTTTTAATCCAAGCAGCTATTCACAAGATATTACATTTATATGTTTGTGGAGCTCCATAGAGGAGAATCATAGCGCACATTGGTGCATGAGCAGTGCCAAGCCTGCCTCTTGGATTTCAGGTCAGAGATCCCGAGTCTGTTTGCATAAAAAAAAACTTGTGTAAAGCAGAAGGCAAATGGTCAAGCAGTGTAGACAAATTCTGAAATAGTACAACTGATTACTGGAGCAACACCAATGGGCGCAGCAGCTACATTTTTAAGGTCTGAGTAGTCTGGACAATGTAAGACTATGTTACAAAGTTTCATGTTTTCAGGTCTTGTGGGTTGTTTTTTATGTTTTGTTTTTTTGCCAAAGCACTGGCAGAGAAGGACACGAAGAAGAAGAAGAGTGTCAGAGTTTGTGTTTACAAGTTGTTATGCTGCTTCCTTCTCTTTTGTTTACTAGCAAGAGAATTCAAGATGTGCACTCAAAATCTTGAACACTTTCTAGTGGCACACTGAACCAGAACAATCCATTATGGCAAAGGAGGTGCAAAGACAGGACAGTGCATTACATGAAATATGAAATTTTGGTTTAGCGGGGAGGAACAGGGCTGGATTTAGTGCACTGAGTTAATGCTATCACCTCATGTTTCTTTGATGAGATCATGACTGTGATGCATCGATATGAGGGGTATGAATAGACTTTTTGTTCCTATGGTTTCTGCAGAAATGAGAAAAGTAAGTGCATACGTGTTCATATCTAAAGATTAATAAGTAAAACCCAGATTAGTGTGGGAAGCAGCACTAGGTGTGAACATGACATTGTTGTTCCATGCATTTATTATTCCAAGTTAACTATAGAATATCCATGGAGGTGATTCATATCCCCTGTAGAGGGATTTTGTTACAACTCATGACATATATTTATTGTATTCTGTGTTGGTTTAGTTTTAGGGAGAAAGGGAGAGGGTGTAAAACAAGAATGGTGGGAGGGCTGACTCATGTTGAAGTCACTCCCAGCAGTACCTTGCTATTGACACAGAACTGAATCCGCAAGATCCCTTGCCCAGATCGCTATATCAGTCTCCTCCCTGCCGGCAGGACGAATAAATTAACTAAGGATCAGTCTCAAAGGGTCTTACTGTTTCCAGTAAAAAGATCCTCCCATGAAGAGCTAGCTGGCTGTGGTCATAAATGAGGAATGAGAGGCAGAATGAGGGTCAAGAGTTGTCCGTGTATTCTTACAGTCAATCAATCAAATATTTACCCAGCATTAAGTCACTAAGCACTTTGCTTATAAAGCATGGGTATTTGTTGCTTTTCCAGTTCAAGTTGTAAATTAAATGGGGGCTACTGTCATAATAAACAATATGTGATATGGCTATTATCAGCAGGCCTACATAATATACGAAAAATTAATCGTTTTCACAGCATCAATGTGAAATACATCAATATTGCAAAGACAAAGTGAGATGAAATGGGACAAGTGTGGTGTATAAGAGGAAACTCTGTGTTTTTTATTACTAGCATCCACAGATACAGAAGTGGAATAAAGCTATTGTTAATGCAGAAAATGTTAACTTTAAGTCACATATTCAACAGTGGCATATCGGTTATTGCATATTTTTCTGATTAAGTGTTATGTACTGGGTTCCTGTCTAGGTTGTACTCTCCTTTCACCTGATAGCTGCTGGGATCAGCTGCAGGAATATGTAGAAAAAGACAATGGATGGATGAATGGATGTTTTTCTAATAAGCTGCAGCTCCAACTTTAAATATTAACATATTAGATTTCAAGAAGAGAGCACATACGTCGTCCACCCACGCTACAAATCCTTCATTGTCTGGAACTGCAGTAATTCTAATGAACCAGTAAAGGTACAGCTCTGGTCTCACAGCAGTATCAAGTGGAAAATATTCTTCATTTTGTTGTGCAGTTTGGACATTATTGAACAGCATTAATCCCCTCGTTTGGTGGATTTCAGTTATAAGTCTGCTGAGCGTTTTTTTTACACAAACCACAGGCTTTCTATTATTATGCTTTCTTGGTATTCTGAACAAAAATTTTATATTTAATCGCCTCCCAAACAGCAGATGAACAAATCCCTGAAATAAGGCAAGCTGGTGGAAGCTAGAAGGCATAGAAAGTACTCCACACGGTTAAGCCACATCAAGCGCATTCATTAGAGTGTACTGTAATTGCCTTTCTGTTTCCGAACCCCAAAATAAATATTGTTCAATGGCAGAATATTTATGTATCCATTCATTGAAGGATGTTTTCAAAGAGCTGTTGATTTAAAAGCAGAACATTTTGCTGGGATATGCCCAATTGAATTTGATGAATATGAGCAGTAATCACCATAGCAGAGAAGATAAATAGCAAGAAGTATATAAAAAAAAAAGAAACTGGACCTGCAATTGACCAAAAAATATGCATGTCACCATACATTAGCCTTCATCTGGATGTACACATGATGAAAAATTACATGTCATTTAACAGACCTTACAGATGTATTTTAGATAAATATGCTATCTCAATTCAGCCAGTACAAAACTCATAAATGAAATTAATATTTCACAGTCAGCCTCACTTACGAAGTGCACTTAGATGTTCACTAATTCAGTATTTTCTAGCAGACCTGAATAACAAACCATTTTTGGGAATGGTCTTGAGCTTATCCATTATAAAGGACCTGAGCGATGCCCTAAAACTGAGTCTGTTCTCTGACCCCTGCCTGCCTGTAATTCATCAAATATAAATCTGGTTGCTAAAAATGGGCCCACTCACCTACACAGCCTTCTTCTTCATAGACAATTCCAGGTGGTTTAAAAATAAGGCTAACTGCAATATCAATTGTTCTTCCTCACTAAGATCTGCACAATGAAGGAGAATGTGTCCAGAGGAAAAGTTTAGAAGAAGGCCGACATCCAGAAGTGATGCTTGACAGTAATGCAGAGGACATATCAGAAAATTTCATTTATGGAATCACTTAAAGAGAAAGAAGAAATGAAAATAAAAATCCACATACTGTGAAGTTATGAGGGTCTGTGACTGCAACGCCGTCCTCCAGGTAATGGATTTCTGTGTAGTTACTTGCAAACAGGCCCCTAAAAAGGATAAACAAAGATAACAAATGCTCAAAAATGACCTTAACGGGCTTCAATCTAAAAAAAAAAAAGAAAAAGAAAAAAGAAATCAAATTTTCAATGGTATGTTTGTGCATGGACCAGACACTGTTGTGCTGTAGGCTTCAGCTCTGCTTTGGGTCAGCATTAATTGGAACAAATAGCTGTGGTCATGAAAAATAAAAGTTCAGTTTAACTATTAAACCATTTTTAGAACAGCGCAGCATGTGAATGCATTTAATATCAATTAACAACTCATTTCATGATTCAACTGAAAAGTAATTAGCTGAGACACTGCCAACAACAACAAGAAATGAGAAGAAAGACATCAACAGTGAAAGATCAAGTTTAGTTTCAGAAGGGGGTAAATAACCCAACACTACTAAGTATCATCAGGTTGTCACATCAGAGCATTGAGACGGATCAAATTAGTTATGAAATGAACAAACCCTTTTCTTAGCTTTTAAAAATGTTTTTTTGTCCTTTGTTTTATCCTTCAAGCAAAAATCCAAATTAACAGTTCTTTTTAAATTCTGCCACCTCCACTTCTGCTTTCTGCCTTTTCCTCAAGGCCACTGTCTCCAAACCATCACTGGTCCCATCACTGTCGTTTACACTTTCTCTCTCATTCTTGCTGATATTTTTTAATCAAATATCACATCAAACTCTTTCCTTCACCAATTCCAACCTGTTTATTTGCTTTTTCTCTGCACTCTGAGCTGGACTTTTGTTCTCAAGTACCTTAAATACTCCTGAGTGAACCAATGAATTTGATTATGTCTATATAACCAGATTTATAGGGTTACAAATACAGAAAGACTTGTCACCAGCCCGGTTCATCATTTTACAAGCATTCAGTCACTATTATTCACTGACCAGAAAACTGGGGGTGAAAAAAGAGGTTAATCCGTGAATAAATTGCAATTCTTACGGCCACTCATTTTTTCATGCAAGGCCTCAAAGTATTACACAACTTTTAATAGTCAGGAAACAACTGTTTGTGAAGTATTAAAATGGCATCTATTCAAGATATGGTGGTGTCGCACAAAGACTGTGATTTATAACCCATGGTCTCTTGTATTGATTTTGAAGTAATTTCATATAGAAAAGGGCCATGAATTTACTAACAAACCAAAGTAATAAATAAATAAGCTGCAAGAGAAGAAAATCATTGAGTTCAATTCCCACAAACAAGTTTTATGGGAAGAAAATCTGCAGTGTGACTAGTTGCCAAATACAAGTTTTTGGAGATATAAAACTCGCAACTGGTTCGGATCCATGCACGACTGCTAACAGTGTGTGGACTGTTGGTGATCTTGACCCATTTTCTCTGCCTAACATTCATTGTGTTTTCTTGTCTTGTGTGTGTGGTACCAAGTCAACACAGCCAATTAATTTAGGAAGCGCAAATCTGTTTACTCCCATTTACAGTTTACAGATGGATGAGTACAGGCGTTGCAAATCTTTATGCTGGCAAACTGTGCCAACACAGTCATTTACACATTTATATGGAGAGGGAGACCTGTTGGGCAGTTGCACCTGTCTCAAAATAAATTTAGTGTCTTTTTTCCAAATATAGATCGGCTGCGCTACAATAAAACTAATGTGGCGTTATTCATAAAATGGATAAAGGCAATGAAAGGCAATTTCCAATTACTCTTTACACATCAGGTAAGCAATCCTTCTTGTTACATCAACACTGCAGAAAACAATGAAAAGTTGTCTGGTTTAAAATGCTTCTTACAACACAATCATGGGAAAATAAGGCTTGCTATTTTTACATGCAGCACAGATAACAGTACACAGAACAAATCATGGCTGAAAGTAGAGAATTCCTCTGGTCATGTGAGAAAAGGAGTAAAGATTATCTATTGCAGCTATCGTCTTTTCTCCTCAGTCAATACTCAGCTCTTACCATGTAAATAATGAAGGGCAACACACCGTTGGGCCTTTTGGAGAACTGCATGCCCATTTATATACCTGCGTTTATAGTATCGACCTTGTTAGAATCATCATAATCTTCTATAAATTTACAACTATAAAGGGAACGTCATATTTAGGTATAGGTACAGAATGTATTACTATTATATTTTAGTTTGAAGAAAACAAATCACACATGAAAGAATCCTGCAGGAGTCTACCTCTGATTGTTAGACTTCCTGTTAAAACAGCAACCTACAAACCCTTCAGAGCCTTTTCATGTGGCTGAAGGATGGCTATGGTGTGAGAATACCAAGTAAACTCTGAGCTACCCCACTGAGCCACCACAAATATGAAGAAAAAAAACTCCTTTTTACAACAGTGGGGGCCTTTCTCACCACCTACCAAGGTAACTGAGCTCTGTTCTTTTCTCTGGTCAAGGACTCTCAAGTTCAGGGACTATGCATCAGCGGCAGATAGAAAATCAATACATGATCCCAAAAACTGTGAGACCCCCAATGGATGATAATTACAGCGTGAGCATCTGTATTTGCATTAATTATTTGTATAAGCGAGTACGAGTCCCAAGTGTGACCGCACTCTGTACATACAACGCATACAACAAACACGTGTGCAGAGTTGCGCTGCAGGACATCAGCAGATGGTTGGCTGGTGCTAATCCACAGCAGAGGAACAAACCTCAGCATGCAGCTGGATTCTCTTACTGACCTCACCGCTGACAACCCAGCTGGGAGTTTCAGCTGTAACAACCCAGATTGGGGGGTTATTTTGTTTGGGAGCTGTCAGCATGAGACACAATGCTTCCCCACCCTCCAGTCCTCTGCAGAGCCAAAGAGCTGGTAATAATCATCGGATCAAAGCAAGGCCAAAGAGTGGAGAGAGCCAAATAAAATGATGTGTTCCTTCAGACTTAATTAGGTCTGTGCTCTCGCTTGGACACACAAACTCAACATCTGCCCACGACAGAAAAATCCAACAGAGTGAATGCGTGAATGCGTTTCCGCTTCACTGCTTGCCTGTAAGAGTGTGGGTATGAAAGAGCATGTTGTAGACATCCATGTGTCATCCATATGTTACTGGGCCGTTTTTTGTGACTTTCAATGAATGAACATTGGGGTCTCTGTGTCTCTCCTACAGGACAGCTCTGGTCAAATCTTAATGGATTGCAACGGAAGTATTAGCTAAGGCCACAAATCTCTTCAGCAGAGGAAAAAGCCGTCTGCGTTTCTGGTGAAGTTCTTAGTTTCTGTTTATTTTAGCTGACTCAGCTGGACTTTTTAAAAATAAACCCCTCTGACTGGACTGTTTAGACTTACAGAGATTCCACTAATCTGAATAATCTGAATAAATGAAAACAACTAAACAAGTCTCACATTTATTAAACATCATTACATATTAGCAGTTAGCCCTACATTTTGAGTAGTCATGCAGAAAACCTTTTTTTTTTCCTCCTTGCTCTTGTGTGGTCAAGTTCAGGTGTAAAACTAATTAGTCAGACTAGGGAAACCCAGTTTGGTTACAGACATATGTAGCACACAATGAGTTATCCATGTTCTTTGTTGATGAGACCAGCAATGAGGAGCATTTGGCTAGAGAAAGAAACTGAATACAAACCTTTTTCTAATCCAATCATGACAGAACATATAATTTCACAAAAAAATGCCCTCTAAAATGTGCTAGATCTACATTTTCCCCACTTTGTTCCCTTTGCAAATTTATCTTTTATATCTTCCCTGATGAAACGTGTGTTTTCCTGCATGATGATGCTGTTCAATTCTTGAAATGTTGCAACATGGCAATGTTTACACATTACTAAGAGAAGGGAATGGTGGATGTTACTTACTGGCTTTTATAAAGTTTCTGGTTTAACTGCTCTTTCTACTGATGGTAGGTTTACTGGTAATTGGAAATGGTAAATGGTTCACACTAACATTGCACTTTTTTTCCCTCGCTACTTTAGAAATAGTTTGTCATTTATACATTAATGCACACATTGCTCTTTGGTAGGTTGCCATTTCTAGTTCGAGACATCCTGCACAATATTTTAAATCCTTGCACTTTTCTTTACTGAGCCAAAAAAAAAATTTAAAAACATATGGTTAGTTATTTCTCCACTTCAGCAAAAATATACATAATGAATTAAACATTACTTGAAAGCCTGTTTAGTTCACAACAGGGCATAACATGTAAAAGCTGTGACTGGCACACACCTGGCAACTCTTGATTCTCAGCAGAGGAGTGAAAACCAACAACAGACTACAGACTCTTCATCCACACGTTTAGCTGTGTTGTTTTTCAGATGCGCAATTTTTCCAATTATCTCATTTTAAAGGGGACTGATCTGGCCTACCAGCAAGACAGAGAGACAGTCAACCAAACATTAATTTACTTTTGTTGCAAGTTTACTTCCCACTTGCTTCCTCCAATAATGGTTACTGTAGCAGTTAAAGCTGATTAGGGACATGATTAAGGGACACGTCAGTTTTCCAAAAGTGCACATTTTTATTACACAAGTTACACAAGCTTGGGTCACAGCTTTTTGTCATGTCCAAGTGTTGACATCCTGAAAGTGATTGCATGTTTCCTGGTACCATGCAATCACTCCAGTCTAAATATGGTCCCTCCTCAAACATCGCCAGTTCCAAAATTCAGGTAGAGGGATGTAGAGGTGGTTCCTTGCAGCGCTAATCTGAAAACTCAGCCACCTTTGGAAAAACTCCAACGCTCAGTTTGCTGACCAGTGGAGCAATTTTAACACACAGTCAGCTACATTCACATTTATTAAAAGAGAGGGTTAGTCCCCTCTTTTGCGATTCAGCCAAAATCGAAGTGTTAGTGCTAGTCAGCAGCAGAAACACAAGGTCTACATGATGAAGTGAAAGGACAAGAAAAATGAGGTGCTTCTCTTCCTGAACAGCTGCAATTTTGCCCAAATGAGGACTGTTCTGTAGATCTTTTAACTTCCATCACTGCTCTGACTGAAAGTGCAAGAAATGTAAATGAATAATTACAGACAAGCAAACAAAAACTTCAAGAACAGATGAATGCATCAGGAGTCATGAAAGGGCAGAAACTGTTGAGAAAATCTCATAGTGCACGCCATCCAGCTGATAACACTTATTGGTGCAGCTCATCCACGCCGAGCAATGAGCCACCAGCCAACAACATTATGTTCCTAATGCCACACGCTCCCCATGGCCTCAGCAGCTTACTGTTTATCAAGCAGTGGGAAGTTAATGATGCATTGGGAAAGGGTGGGGTCGTGCCCCCGCTATTTAAAATGCATTACCCACTGCATGATTCACCATCATGGCTACGTGTGACTGAAAGGGAGTTGGTGGCGAAGGGATAGTTCTGGCAATTATTACAACAGAACCAGTCTCAAAAAGTACACAACCCGACATCTGAACAAATACAAAGAAACTTCAAGTGGGACGCCACAGGAGCTGAATATTTTGCTTTCAAAAGGCAGAAAACAAAGAAATATTGTGACATTGGGCCAGTGCACATATTTACAGTAATCATATTTTCATCTCACTGTCTTCAAAATAAGTTTATGAAAGAAAACAGATTAAGATATGCTTGTCAGTAGATATGAATGCCAACAACTAAATGTCACTTCTGTTCTTATTGCAAATAATTATCTTTTCTTTGATGTTGCATCTCTTTACAACATAGTAATCCTTCTGCCTCTGAGTCCATAAGGCACTTATGCAGAAGGAAATCCTTTTCTTTTTTGTTTTGAGTTGCTGAAAAACATCAGTTTCCTAAAGATTTTGACACACAAAAGCATTTGCGATGCATCTGTGACACAAATCAAATGACAAAGAAAGCGAGCGCTAAGCTGTAGTCATCCACAGGCCCTTGACGCACAATCCCGGCGGTAGACAGGAGCGCTCAAACTGCTTGGAACACTTTTGATCAAACCTTGGAGGAACAATAAATACTAAATTGGCTCACGACTGAAGGCCGATGGGAGGTAGAAGAATTTGACGGAGAAAAAGAAAGGTTTCCTTGAAAAACCGGCTTGGAGACATATACATTAGAGAAAATTACACAATAGCAGAGCTAGGCTTGTCTATGCTGCGGGCGAAAATAGCCACCAGAAGACACCAGACATACAAATGGCTTTTTCAAGTTAATGCCCAGCGGGACTCTTGCTTCTCTCCCCGTGAGGTTACAACTAACCCAGCAGTAGGAGTAATAGCACAAAGTCAAGGTAAAACACTTACCATTGCACGCCAGCACTTAATGTGGGATAGCTTCCTTTTTTTATGGTATATGAATGAAAAATCCTTACCTGACTGGCAGTGACTACACCGACTGACATTACACTCAGTGGCAGAAAACACGTCGGATCAATGTGTAGCAACCTCACAGTCACACACTGCTATGTCTCATTAACCTCAGACATCCTAATAAAGAACTTCTGGACAAATCTTTGAGCTAAGTATGATAAATGAGAGGCTCAGGATCTGAAAAGGAAGTTGTACGCTAGTACTAATCCATAACACAGAGGTACATTTAACAGATGTAAAGATTTACATTTGGTGCACGTGAAATCATCATCAAAGAAATAATGTCTCTTGTAAAACTTAATTTCGGAGCTCCAATTAGCACTGTCATTACATTCAAACTGCAGGACTTGTGGTATTAATAACATCCCTCTGCTTTTATGTGGCGAGTGGCAGAAACCCAGCTTCGCTTGGGAAAAGCAGGGAAAAAGTGAGATTGTGTGCATGAGAACCCCTTCCCCTCGAACCAAAAGAAACCTTGTCTCAGTAACATTTCTGTTTTCCAGGAGCAAGGGAAGAGGGCCAGTCTTTTTTGGCTGTGATCTGTCTGACATCAGGCAGTATTGCAGGCCAGTGCCAAGTAGAGCCAGAGAAGCAGAATTCCCCCTGCTTAACCTGATCTCAATGCAACTCCCAGCCTCCATGAAGCATGTCATGAACAGAACCGCTAGAGCATGCCAGCCAATGATTCTTGCAATAGAAGGGTGGAAGAAGGAGGAGGGAAAAAAAAGAGCAACAAACATGCAGCGTAAGAGCAACACTTGAACTGCAAACACAAGTCAAAATGTGGCTTTTAGCCTGTGTGGAAAAGGCCAATAGCCCTCACAGAACAAAAAACTAAAGGGTCTTGTATTCCCTTTACACTGAGTGGCCCTGCTGAGTCTTTATCCACATTTCAACTGATCATAACAGCCTCATTATGATTCTCTACACCTGTGTGGCAACCAGTGGTGGATAATTGGCCAGGGAGATGGTCAAGCAGAAGAGCCATTAGTGGCAGTGACGCATTACTGCTGTGACTGTCACCCAGAGATTGATGTGGTTAAGCCCAGGCATGCCCTGTGAAATCAATAAAGTGTCATCTCTGTGCAATGTCTCTTTGATGGATTACTCCACAGGATCTCAATTATGGGGACAGAGTGATGAATACTACCCTAACAATGGATAAGATAATTGGAATAAGGGCAGGAGTACAACACTAATCTGTGATTTAGTGTGAAAATAATGCTGCAGAGCGCTGCCAGATATGCAGTTCTTTGGGTTACTATAAACAAAATTTTTCAAGAAAGAAAAATGCATGATAAACCAAAAGTCTGCTTTGCAACAGGCTTGAATGTGGTGTTTCTGTCTTCAAATGTTTAGTTCCAGACTATTCTGATAAAGATCACTGGACTGACAAACAGAGAAAGCCCCAAGAGGAAATACAGCAAGGAATCATCTTAAGAACCATGGTTCTTTGTGAAGTAATAAATCCATCAACACAACAAAAATCTGGCAAACTTAAGGTATCATTGGTTACTCAGTCACGTTTGCTATCATTTCTATGTACAAGTGAAACTACAAAGAGTCTCAAAGCGTTTCAGGGATAAGACAGGCTCAAGACTTAGACGTAGCTTCCTGTTTTCCCTTCATGATGCTCTGTTACCTCTCTTGTTTCTTCCTCTGTTGTCACTCGTTGATATGTAAAGTCAAGTCACATCTGGCTCTCATTTCTTTGCCTTAGACTGCAGTTATCTGCCACTCAAAAAGGCGCACACGCACAGACCAGAATGGTTTCCATGACATCAGTCAGCCTTAATGTTATATTCGAGAGCTCACTAATTAGTCACAACTAGGCATTTCTTCTTAAAAGACATAAATAGTCCTTTTATTGCTCATGATAACACTGATTCCCTGAGGGTGAGAGGAAAGCAATCTCATGTGAATAATTAAAGGCAGCTGATCTGCACAGTATGAACTCTAGATGCTCTAGTGCAGGTCAAATGGAAAATAGAGTTTTTCTATTACTTATGATTGCAATTACCTAAGTGATAAAAATCTGGCTCAATCAGTGTGAAAACAAATAAAAACAGAAAATAGTGGCATGTTTGTTCCAGGAATGCTTTCTTACTCTTTTTTTCTCTGGCCCAGTAATATTGGGGTTTTTTTTTTTTTTTTTTTTACTGATTATGCCAGGTGCCAAAGCAGTCATTCCTATCACCTTTGTTGCCGTGGATCAGTGGAGGGGGAGATCCTTCATCATGCTTTTTACTCCTATCTCCCCCCAGGGCTTCTGTTCCTCTGCTGCAGAGAGCAGGCCTCTGCTCTGCCTCCTCTTCTCCCCCAGGACAAACTCTTGTTGTGTGTCTGTGAGGAAGGTTGTGGGAGAGATGGAAAGAGAAAGTTCCTAGGTTGTGTGCAGAAGTGACTAGTAGCTCAGTGTGATTTATGTCCGCCTGTGCGGGAGCGTGGGTGCGCGCTAATACACACGCAGGCATCGTGTTTGGGTTTTGCAAAAAGCTCGAGGCTTACCGATCGCGCAATACATTCTGTTCTTTCAACACTATCAGCAAACTCCCTGCATGATTTCTTTAACTCAACAAATCCTGCAATAGAAAATCAGGAATTCTTTATTGTACAACTTACAGTGATAAAATCTCTTTGCGGTGATGTCTGCGACAGAGACTTTGTACCAGCTGCTGGACTTTAAGGCATTTCATACATTATTTGTGGCACAACAAACCACAACGAACCAAAGTCAAGTCAGCTCCTTTGTGCTGGATTGGATGAAGAAACCTCAGGATTGAAAACCTCAAAAACGGATCTTATGAGTAAGTTAGAAAATCTAATTTTGAAAGATAAGTGAAACAATTCAATTACAAGATCAGCAGATAAAAACCCTTAAGTTTAAAATTAGACAAATTTAATTAATATGATCCTCCGTGCAGACAACTGTAAACAAAAAGCTTTAAAATAGCTAATTTCTTCACCCACTTTTCTGGCTGTTTTCCACTCTATTTCTTGCTTTGTTTGTCTATTGAGATTATGATATAGGTTAAGACTAAAAATGGAAAGTGGCACCACTAAGAGGTCACCGAAAAGTCACTTTGAGGGGGGGGGGGGTTGTGTTAGTACAACAGCTTTAAGCAAACCCATTAATTGAAATGCTTTGCAAAAGAACTGGTACATGGGGGAAAAGGTCACACATCAACCGCATATTTACTGCAGCCTTGTGCTTTGACTAATGAGCAACGAGGGAACTTAAAACAATCAAGCCTATCGTTCCCTTCACAAGGTAAAAACGAGTATTTCAATTAATTAAACCTGTTGCTGGTTGCACTTGTACGCCCCATTCCACCCCCCCACCCCCCCTCTTGTATTCCCTCAGTGAAATCAAATAATTAAGGACTGAATGCAAATGTACTCTGCTTCCCTTCATGTCTTTTAGCCCACTGATTGCATTAGTGAGTTTAGATTTTCTCCTCCTATTTATTTCATTATTTAAAAAAAAGAAACAAACTCTGATCTTGATGTAGTAACGTGGGGCTGGATATGTCAACAGACACTTTGCACTTTACATTTACTTTAAGAAAGAGATGACTGACAGGAGATGAAAACAGTTAAACTGGACTTAAGACCAGGAATACAATACAGCATTACATGCAACATAAATCTAAAATGTGCTCGAGGTTACAATGTTTGTATATTTGCAAATAAATGTGGTTTACAAAAAAACATTCATGTCGTCTATTTCCACTATCTGTTTTAAAGGTTATGGTTTTTAGAATGCAGTTCATCAAATATGAAATCAACGTGCTAAACATGAAAAGATAATGTACAAAATACAAGTAAAAGATATGAGAATGTAAAACAGACAACACACAAAACAGCATTTATGAAACACATTCTCTCAATCCCAAAAAGAATTTCTTTAAACCCATTCAAACATCCAAAAAAGAAATATTATCTGACAATTCTGATATGTTTATAAATAGACAGTCAGAGATGTAGTTAGAGGGGATAAACCATTTGGCAATTAGAAAACGGTTGGCAAATGGTGCACACTCATAGCACATGTTTAACCTTGACTTGGCTCTTCCAAGCACTTTTCAATGCGTTCCTCCGTCATCCATTCATGCACACTCTCACACACTATTGACCGCAACGTGTTCAGTTTTTTGACTAAACTGAAGAAATAGAGAGGTTAGTGTGTGATAGTAAATCTGT
This sequence comes from Craterocephalus amniculus, assembly GCA_036024015.1. NCBI lineage: Eukaryota > Metazoa > Chordata > Actinopteri > Atheriniformes > Atherinidae > Craterocephalus > Craterocephalus amniculus. The sequence continues at coordinate 696 of JAVQJG010295692.1, read as the reverse complement.
CCTTCCAAAGTGTGAATTTCACAAACCATTGAATTTCAAATGCCAAGCATTTATGCCACAAAATTATTAATATGATGTTTTTTGTCTGAATTAAACTGATTATCTCCCCACTTTTCCAGGGATTGAAATATAAAGAGTTGAAGGGAATAGAAAATAAAAAAACTGGAATTGCAAAAAATTCAACAGACCAAATTCATTGTTTAAAATTTGCTGTCAGAAATTCGTAGACTGACGTAGAACCAGCTTTCAGTCAATCAAATTATAATCATGTGTTGCCAGTGCTTTGGTTCATATACCAGAGACTCAAGTGACTATTAATGGTTCATAACACAGAACAAAGGACCAAAAATAGGACTGTTGGAGCCTCATACTTGTACCAAGTGAACTTATCATTCTACCTGAGCAGTGTATCCAGTGCATCCAGCTATTGATGAGCTTATGTATTGTGAAGGCAAATGCCTAGTTACCCTATTGACAGTTAAAAACATCACATTAATCTATGTACTTTCAAATACTGGCTGAAACTGGGTGAGTAATATAATGTCTGCTGCACATTCAGTTTAGGAAATTTGGATCATCATCTGTGCTGATGAGAAAATTTCTGATTTAAATGAGTAATCATCCTTCTTATTAATTGTTGCTGGCTGCTCAGTTTTCGGTGTAGGATTATTGATCGGATTGATCTGCATCTTAATT
>JAVQJG010295655.1:0-16195 GCA_036024015.1 Craterocephalus amniculus | reverse complement strand
AAAAAAAGCAGATACTGTTTCAAAATCGACCAATTTATAGAAATACTATCAAAGCGAAGATTGTACCGCAATGAAAATGTAAAGTAAAATGATAATCACCCACAATTCTTTGCGCAAGTACTTTCGGCAACTGTGCAAAAAAATTTTTAGCACATCGTTCACTGGAAGGATCTCTGTTGGTACACACGTGGGGAGTTTTAACCGGTCCACTTGCCAAAGGTAAATGTTTATTTGTTGCCATTAAAATGCGATTTAAAACTATCTATATATTTTTTCAACAAGTGACAATTATTTGTACGTTTACTGATCGATGCTAGAATGACTGAAAAGGTTAAAATTGCTAGCTAATAGCAGGCTAGCCGATTTAGCTTTGATGGTTGGCTAGCTTAAACTGCTACAATATTTACATTCAGTGTGGCACCGTAGCTACCCAAATAAAATGTGATACCCAAAATGACCGTCCTAAACATGGTTTTCTTGGTTGTTTTTCAGATTCCCTTCACTCAATAAATTTAGCTAAATTAATACTAGTATCGTACTTCTTAGCTAGCAGTAAAACTTGAGTTGACAGCACCTTATGGCAAACCACGAGTTTTGACAGGTAAACTCGGACATATGCCCTGAGTAAATGTAGCATGTTGTGTTTAACCTCTTAAAGGTCCAATAAAATCAGAAGATGACGACAGAAGACGTGGAGCGGCTCTTAATCCAGTTTCAGGATGAAGATGGGGAGGTTCTGGGTTCACCTTTTGATGTACCTCTCGACATTACCCCAGAAAGGCTCCAGCTCGTCTGCAATGCGTTGCTACAGAAGGTAACTTGGCATTATTTAACATAATATATAGTAGTGTTTTAATTAAGCTGTATGTATTTTCACATTCAGAAATGTCGATAAGCTTGGGCTGGACTACCATAGTGAAACATGACTTTATTTTATTGATGCAACTTGTATCCAGTACAATACTTGGGATATTAAATGGAAAGTCTTAAACAACAATGGCAACACTTTTTATTTTTCTTTGTTGAATACATGGTAAAATATCAATACCCGAGTTAAATAGGCATACTCTTGTAAATATGCAGAGTTTTTTATTCCTCAATTTTAATAAAAAAATATGCTGTGGTGTGGCTTCTCTGTAGGTCTTTGTAGCCCCAGTTATTCATAGTAAATGAAGTTTGAATTTAAATCCTAATGAACGTCTATTTGTTGTCATCGGCTGTAGGACGAACCAGTGCCTTTGGCATTTTTTGTGCGGGGCGAGGCGGAGGTGGTCTCCAGTCTGGGTGATTGCGTTAAGGCTCTTTCGGTGGAAACGGAGCAAGTTCTTCCAGTGGTATACCAGCCTCAGGCTGTGTTCAGGGTTCGAGCGGTGGCTCGCTGTACCAGCACATTACAGGGACACACAGAGGCTGTGATCTCCACTTCTTTCAGCCCTACTGGGAAGTGAGTAACATTGATACAAACCAAACTGCTGTCAAATTTCATTTATTTGTCAGCAATCCTAATCTAATATATACTGGGAGGCAGATAATGAATGTTGTCCTGATTGACACACATGGAAAGATTCACAAAGCCGCTAGTTCATGTGTCCTTGTTTGTTTCAGATATCTGGCCAGCGGCTCAGGTGACACCACGGTACGCTTTTGGGACTTGACAACTGAGACACCCCATCACACTGCCAGAGGTATAAACTACCTTCTGTAATTTACAAATGATCACTTGATGGGTTTTAGACACCCCTAAACTGTTTTTTGGCTTTACTGAAGGACACACACACTGGGTGCTGAGCATTGCCTGGTCTCCTGATGGCAAGAAGTTGGCTTCAGGGTGCAAGAACAGTCAGGTGTGTTTCAAACAAAGAAGTCTGAAGTAGATTTCTCCAGCTTGCATTTTACAAACATTTTTATATTATGAAATGCTCTGTTTTTAGATCTGTTTGTGGGATCCAGTGACAGGCGCTCAGATGGGGAAGACTTTGACAGGACACACCAAATGGATCACTTGGCTCTGCTGGGAGCCCCTCCACCTGTGGGTGCTCTCTCACCTCTGTTATCCTGCTGCAGACCTTAGATTGATGCATTTTAGCTCTTGAAACTGTAGGTGTGTAGGTAGATGATGAATGAGAAATGTTTAATCATTCTGCTATCTTTGTGTTTCCTTCCTGTCTCGTTCAGGAACCCAGAGTGTCGCTATTTGGCCAGTAGCTCTAAAGACGGCTCCCTGCGGATCTGGGACACTGTGTTGGGACGCTGTGAGAAGATCCTGACTGGACACACTCAGTCTGTCACCTGTGTGAAGTGGGGAGGAGATGGACTGCTTTACACATCTTCCCAGGACAGGACGGTCAAAGTGTGGAGAGCGAAAGATGTAAGACCTTGTTTGTGTTTGTGTTTAGGGCATTAAGTTGAAAAATGGAGCAAAAAGTGATCAAATATTTGTCTGTGTGTTGATTTCAGGGTGTTCAGTGCAGGACTCTGCAGGGTCACGCCCACTGGGTGAACACCCTGGCTCTCAGCACAGATTACGTCCTTCGTACCGGAGCTTTTGAACCTGCAACTGCCACTATCAACCCCCAGGATCTCACCGGATCATGTAAAGCTTCATATTCTTTCCAGATGCTAGTTTGGATGTGTTACAGTGGGATTCATTGTTCTTTTTTTTGTTCCCCTCAGTGGATGAACTGAAGGAGAGAGCCTTGCAGAGATACAACAAAGTTAGAGTGAGTACCTCACACGGTGATGTGTAAGCGTTTGTTTATGTTTGGATGACCTTACTCACATCTTACAACTGCAGGGTTCAGCTCCAGAGCGCTTGGTGTCTGGCTCCGATGATTTCACCATGTTCCTGTGGAACCCTGCTGAAGGCAAAAAGCCTCTGGCCAGGATGACGGGCCACAGCGCTCTGGTCAACGAGGTGCTGTTCTCCCCGGACACCAGGCTTCTTGCTTCTGCTTCGTTTGATAAGTCCATTAAAATCTGGGACGGACGTACTGGAAAGTAAGAATATTGGAATAACAAATTTTTGTCCTTCTAAGAGATCATAAATTAAAAATGTGTCTATCCAGTTGTTCACATGGTGGTGCTATAACACTAAGATGTGTCTTGCTTGCCTCCAGGTATTTGATGTCCTTGCGTGGCCATGTGGGGTCTGTGTATCAGGTGGCCTGGTCAGCAGACAGCAGGCTGCTGGTCAGCGGCAGCAGTGACAGCACCCTCAAAGTGTGGGACGTTAAAACTGGAAAGCTCAACATGGACCTTCCCGGCCACGCTGACGAGGCAAGAAGAGGGAAGATTATCCCATGATTCAAGCGTTTTCCTGATAGAGGTATTAATTGTTCTTTTTCGTTTCTGGGCAGGTGTTTGCTGTGGACTGGAGTCCTGATGGACAGAGAGTGGCCAGTGGTGGAAAAGACAAATGTCTCAGAATGTGAGTTTGACTGTAGGAGGTTTCCAGATTGTGCAAATGACCTCTCACACTTAAGCTTGACTCTGTGTCGTATGATTCCAGATGGAGAAGATAGCCAGATGAGTTCTCCAGCGTGAATTTGAAGCGAGGTGTTGCATCTTCTGCTGTCAAGATTTCTGACAGATGGAGCAAAGGATGTCCAGACTGCATCTTTATCCACTATTTGTCGTTAAAACAACATCTGCCAACAATGGTATTGAGCTGAAGCACTCGAGTGTGTCAAGTCTGGAATTGAAGCCCGTGTGGGACTATAATCCAGACAGTTTAGATGCTCTGCTCCATGGGAATTTTAAAATGAAAACCATCCATTGAGATAATTGCAAGCAGAATGTAAAACAGTAAGATACATTTCTGTGTGAATATTTAAGTGAAAAGGCTCAGATCTGTGCACATCAAGAACCTGCCTGATTTTTCATAATCTTTACTGTGTTGCCATCCAGATCGTACAGTTAATTAACACAGAACCTAAAGCAGTGCCTATACTGTAAGTTTCTATCTATGTATGCAAAGTAAATGTTTAAAAAAAAACTCTGACAGAGCATCAGGTTAACTAATGTTTCTCTGCAGTTTTTTGTGCTTAATTCGTCTGAAGCCTCACAAGAGCTCAACTGTAAGGTGACAGGTGGGCCATCAGGGCAGCAGGTGGGAGCCTTAAAGCCTTCCTGTGTGATGTTAATTCCAATGGTGCTTGCCCTGTTTCTTCAGCCTTTAATCTCCCGTGTTGTGCGGTCGGCAAAGCCCCGGCCTTATATGTTTCTCTGCCTGTGTGGGGAAGCTGCAGAGGCACAGCCGCTGTACTTGTCACGTCTTAAAACTCAAGTCGCAGGAATGTAAATATGAAGAAAAGTGTATGACACATTTCTCCTGACTCCAATTCCCATTTCAGATGATCAGAAAGTAGCCAACAGTCCCACAGTACAACAATACAGGAAGGAAATAAACTTGAGTTTGTACCAGAAAATCTGCCTCCCGGTTTATTTATTTTAACCATTCTGACATTTTAACACAGACACACAGATTTGGTTATTAATCACAAGTTTATTATCATCATGTTACATTAAATTGGGATAACTGATGTTTTTCAAACAATATTTCTATCATGTGCGTCATACATTGACATATTTTGGTTTTTATTCCACACTGAAACCTTCACTCCACCTAACAGGATCTACTGCAATGTGATCGGTCACACCAGATCTGATAAGAAGTGCAATCACTGTTGGTTTGTTTATGAAAAGCAGCAAAGCGTGACTGAGACTGTGCAATAACAGTATATTGAAGTTAGTGAAAACAAGATGATAGGAAATTATGGAATATCTTGTTTTTGGTATGAATAATCCAGGTGTTCTGCCATCCGGACATATTAAACTGGTGATTTTAATCGGGTGGGTTTGGCAAAAGAGTACTGAAAGGCTTCTGTGCAAGGCTGTGTGGTGCCACAAAGTCTGTCAAGAATGAGCCTTTACCTAAAAAATACTTGCATGTCAAGTTATTTAGCTTCCACAGTTTAAAACTATGTCAGTGAATAAAAGTTCTACACTTCCACATTTTAAAAAATCCTCCTCATATTAGTTTTTGTGCGTAAAACTAGGGAATTGTACACACTGAGATGGATATTACCACCTTACCAGTAAGTATACAAAAAGCAGGTCAGACTGATGTAAACAATATCAAAAACGGCCTTTTTCTTGATAGAAAAAAACAAACAAACCCTAAAACCTCAGGAAGATTTTCTACATATGGCTTACAAAGCATGTTTGTATGATGTCCTCTCTAGTGGACTGACTATTAGAGAAGAGTAGAAGTGGCTTTTTAGGCTGAACACCAGCAGTGGTTTGAACATTGCATGGAGGGTTTGAACGAAGCAAAAGATTACCAAATTTAGGCTTTTAATGGGCAATAATGTCAGTATTTTAATGAGAACCATACTTCTATTCAGAAACTGAATTCATTCACCCACTACTTAATATTAAGACTGAGTGTGTTAAAACATTTTCTTTGATATGCTACTAATATATGCCAGATGAACACCCTGACGCAATCTGTGTGAGACTTTCCGACCACAGACCAGTCTGTGATCTAAACAGACTTATGAGCCAGATTCCACACCGACATTCATGCAGTAGTGCAGCCAACGTTTAATGCAGAGTAGATCATACGGAGAGTTTGTCACCAGCACAGCAGGAAAACACTGACACTCAATGTCAGGATGACACAAGCACAGCTACGTAAGCAATACAATGCTGCAAAAAGCTTGTTTGCATCCAGTATGATCTTTGTTCTCTGCTCAGTGTAGTTAAGTACTAAGTGAATCAAGACACTTTTATGGTTTCAGTTGTGTTCACTCTACAGTTATAACATATAAAGTCCCTTTTTTACCTAGTCTTCCCTGTTAGTTGATCTATTACCTAGTTCTCTCCGCTTGTACTGAGAAACTTCAACATGTTCTGTCAGGCAGGAAAAAAAAATTCTATACCCTGAAGGCTGACAATAAAAGAGGAGTAAAACGACACCGAACCCTCACTTTTCTCTCGCTGTGTTTGGATATTGCGTAACAGTGTGAACACCGGTCGGGATGATGTCTGCTGAGAGCAATGAAGACAGCTAGGATGGTTGAGGTGTTGAGTTGTGCGTAGCATGAGGCACTGGTCTGTGCTTCCCCCCGAACTTCCGGCACATTCAGGCTGTTCTACTGCGTCTTCCATACATTGTTGAGTAGTTTGACCACCTCCTCATACAGGACAAAGACTATGGCTACGTCCAAACACACGCGCCCAAGCCGGGGAACTGTGCCTTTGTAGAACCTGCAGGAGGAGCAAAATTAGATTAGATGGCTTTTCTGCAGGGAGGTGGGAGTTAAGGGGGAGCAGGTTGTGGGTAACTCACGCCTGTGGTCCTTCATGCTTCAAGATCTGGAAGGCACAGTCCACTGTGTTTTTGTAGCGATGGGCCTCCAAACCCTGTAAAAAAAAAACAACGAATTAATATATACATAAAGATTAAGCAGAGCAACAGCATCACGGCATGGTGAGCTCCTCACCTGCATCCGGGTCTTCACCACGTCTAGAGGTGTATTTCCAAAAACACTGGCTGCTCCTGCTGTGGCTCCAAACATTGCGGTGACAATTGGGTGCATTTCTTTTCGGGTATCGTCACCTTGGAGGTCAAAGCAAAAGGTTGCAGAAAAGAAGAATCAATCATCTGCTCAGAAAAAGAACAAAGGCATGAGAATTAGTTTTACAGTGAGGTTTTTTTTTACCTTTGTACCAATTCCGCAATGCATTCATCACATAGAATCGGATGGCCTGATTGGTTCCCTGCTTAAGCACTGTTGCTGTCAGACCTTGATATGTTCCCCTCACGCCTACATGAGCAAAAAATCAATTGACATTTTTCTGTCAATTTTTGCATAATAATGATGGTAATGATAATAATAATAATAATAAATATATTAATAAAACATTATCATTATTATAGTTAATAATAATAATAATAACAATAACAGCAATAATAATAAATATCATTATCATTAATAATAATATTAAATTATTATTATATTATACAATGGTTAGCGCCCATACAAAGGAATTTACTGTCGCTCACATCATCCTGTTATCTTACCTTGTTCTCTGATAATCTCACTGACGCCGTGAAAGAAACCTCTGTAACGAGGACGGAGCGAACACTGGTCATGGATCAGCTTCACCTGAGAGGCGTGAGAAGATTAATATCAGTGTCTCTCTGAAAAACCTCAAAATATCTTTTATCAGGAAAAGAAATAAGCAAGGGAAACCACTAACCTTCAGCGTCTCCATGGGACAGACCACCAAAATGGCCTCCGCTATCCCAGCTCCCAAACCACACACGAGGCTCCGTGTGTTATCGAGCCGACCTGTGGCGTCTCGCATCGGATTGCTGAGCATCTCAAATGTGCCAAACCTGGAGGCATTGGTGGATCCAATTTATGAAAGGATTGGATGAAGATAAAAATGCATAGGTTTATCTTACATGTAAATGCATAACATATAGAATGTATCTATTTTCTTGACCCTGAGAACAGTAAAAATAAATAGTTTTTGAATCTTCACAAAATAAATATAGCAAAAAAGGAAAGGCAACAAGCCAAGAAATTGGATCATTTTTCTGGAGCACTGAGCTCTGAGGCACGACATAAGTAAACCCTGCCATTTGTGAATACTGTCCCTGAATATTTCAATGATGTTCCATTAAGCAATATAGATACAAATACCTCACTATGCATGGTAATAATAAGAATTACATCCTCACCTGCGCATAATAGTTAGTTGCGTAGCATGCAAAAATGCTAACCCCCCCCCTCTGAGATAATAAACCTGTGCTTGGACAACTGCATTATCTTTGTGATATTGATATGACTGACTTACTGTGATACAACATACATGGTAAAATTGCACTAGTATCTTTTTTAGCACACTGTTTGGACCTATATTGTCACAAACCTGGATATAAACATTCATGCAGTCACCAGATGGACACCAGATGCCTGTTCACAAACAGGTAAAAAAACAACAACTATATTCCGATGCGTCTGGAAACTCATTTCAGTTTCAGTGTTAATGCAGTTCGCTGAATGCATGTGCAGCAGATGCCATTTTGATTCATTCAAGCTTATTCTTGCTCTTTGTTTCTTTTAGATGCAAAGAACCAAACTGATGGGACTTCTAAGTGTGAGAGGATGAGAAGCTTCAGAAAAGCCAGTCTCAGGTTTAACTCAGTAACTCTCACTAAGATGCATGAATGAAAGCTAAAACCTGCAGATGGTGTCTGACTAGCAGGATGATGATGACGATTTTACTCATGTCAGTTTCATATTGCAAACCAGCATATATGCCATGATGATTCACTCTGAAGTGAACAACCTCCTTGTCACTGAAAATCCACATTTCAGTCTAAGGTTAGCTTTACAAAGTCACAAGTCCTGCTTCCAGTTACAAACCCCAGGAAGCCTTACTCACAAAACACAAAATTATCTGACAAAAAATAAAACTGTTTTCTAATGTGTGGCTGTTTTCTAAAATGTTTCACTACACACATTGTCATTTAAGTAACAAAAACTCCCGAGTCACAGCTCTGAACTCAGTCAGCTGTTTAATCATTTCCAAGTTTGAAAATAGAGAGTGTTTCCCCATAGCAGTTACCAGAAAGCTACTCTTTGCAACGTGTGCATCTTCACCTGACTGCAGACTTGGGTATTGACCCATAGAGCAGGGAGCTGAGACCTCGATACAACCCTCTGAGCCCATGATCTTGCACAGTCAGCTTCACACAGTCACCTGCACATACACAGAGCATGCATGAGTCAGTAAACCAGCGCAACATTTTAACAAAAAGCCCATTTAGTGACACACAGGATGTTGCTATCACCTACCGATCCCTCTGTAACGGGGCGGGTTGGCTCTCTCATCCAGCTGCAGCTGAGTCTTTACATACTCCGTAGGGAAGGTGATGCAGATCTCGATTCCTCCTGCTATGCCACCTGATGAGAAAAGCAAGAATGCTGCTGTCAGGATTTGTTGACTCACTGTGCAGAATTAATTCTCTGATGGCAGGAGGAACATTTCTAGCGTTTCCATGTCAGCAAGATACAGTAAGAGTAGGCTGACACAGCATAATGCCTTCACCAGTTCATTTCTATTTTTACACTCTATGTGAGCAATATAACATCGGTATAATAAACTCATCCAGAGGCAAAGATGCGCGCGGTTGCATCATGTAACTGTAGCTGTAGCATCACTGCTGGCTGAGGGCGTTTGACCCAGTTTGCATGGATCGCCTTAACCGGCGACAGATTGAGATTAGGCTGCGCTGTCTGCAGCCAACTGTGAGCAGCTACGAGAGGAAAGATCTGCGTGCTGAATGAGTGTTTTTAAATCAACCTGCAAGGATGGCCTTCCCAGGATGCGTGATCTTCCTTCCTCCGATCGCAGCCGCCGCGAGGTTCCTCCGCGCCACGTAGGTGCTGTGATGCGCCGGCAGGGAGCTCAGCTCCGCGGCGGCGGCGGCCAGACTCCGCGATGAGGGCTGCTGATGCGGAGGCGAGCTTGGGCATCCTCTCCGGGCTGTGCAGCTTTCGCAGGGCCCCTCACATACCGAAAACGGCTTCAGCAGTGAGGACATTTTGATGGTCGGGCTCTGTGGGGATGATGGTCTCGCGCAGACAATGTGGGATAAACTACAATTCAGGAAGGAAGGCGGGGCAGTAATGTCTGGAGCGGCGAGCTTCGCCATTCACACAGCGATCAGGTGATAGAGCAGACCATTGGCTTACCATGCTGCCTCATGTAATTGTTCAGTCACGTGACGCAGCTTGACTTTTGCAGCCAATAACACGAAGGATGCTGGTCAATGCTCAGGGTAGTGTTACAGTACCCTGGTTTTGTTCCTTTGTTTATTGTTAAAAGTTAAACTTGCTTTCAGTATTATTTGGTCATTTCTGTTCTGACTGTACTTGTATTTTCATTTATATCACCTACCAAGAGATTAAGAGCCAGTAAAGGTTATAACGAGCATTTATTAATGATACATAGTTGTAAGACTATACTGGTCCTTACAAAAGACTGTTTTTAATTAGTGTAATTTTTTTGGAATAAAAAGTGCTGTAATGTGTGACAGCTAAAACGTATGATAAAATAAAACCTTTTATGTTTTTTGCTGTTTGTTTAAATTTTTACTCAATCATCTCAGTATCTCAATAAAAATGTGCTTTCAGCACAAAAATCCAAATGATGTTGCAGCAGAGGATAGATCAAGTCCACTGAAACAAACTAGAACTAATTAAAATTAAATTGAATCATTCGGACACATTATGTGTTCCAGTACGTAGAAAGTGTGGTTACTGAGAACAACTCTGCAGAAACAACTATTAAGGATGTGATCATTTCTAGATACACACACACACACATACAGAAACACACACATAATCAAATGAAAATGAATAAAACCGTAGAATGTAGTTTGTTATGAACCATACTCAGAGTATGCTATTTTGCTTTTGGCTCTAAATCTCTGTCTCTTAAAATAGAACTGTCACTATGTGAGAGCATGCATACACATACATACACACGCACACACACATTGCTTCCTTGATCACCCTCTACAATGAAAATAGGTCAATGTTTCCATGCACACCCACAATCCAACCGTTGCCCTGAGAAAAGCATAGACATTAGAAAATGTTAGACAATCAGCACAGTGATTTAGATGATTATTATGCTCATTTAATTTTTTTTGTTTGTTTGTTTTCGTCTTCAAGACACTTGCATGTCACATGAAGCGGTAGAGTGCTGCAAAAAATTCCAGTTCAGGAGGGAATTGTTGCCGATAGCTGTACAGCACTTCCTCCAGCAGGTCTTCCTGCTCTTCATTGGTGTCATTCATGAAGTAGATTCTCATCTGCAATCATCAAGGGAATTATTGTCATGTGATCTGGGAGTAACTTCAAGTGTTATTGCTCTTTTTCCTTACTTTGATCTTGTTGAGTAACGGCCTTTTAGTTAGCCTGATTTGCAGCAGCCTCCCCACAGTGAGTATTTCCAAGAAAGCCCAGACTCTCAGATCCAGCAGACACTCACAAACATTAACCAGCTCCAGCAGCTCTTCGTCCAGTGATTCGCTGCAGTTGCTGAAGTCCAGGCTCAGAAACTGCACACACACATGAAAATGACTATATGTGTTGAGTAAATGTCATAACTGGATTCAAATCAAATTGATTGTTCACCACTATTTCATGGTTTGTTCTTTCCTCTGATGCTTACAGATCAGGCTTATGAGCGGAATAATCTGTCATGAAAACCCCACAAAAACAAACATAACCCCCTTGTTTTCACAGCGGATTCAGATTCATGTAGCTGGTGAAGTGCACAGATACACAAAAAGCACACAAGTATCTAGTTAGTTACAAAAAGAATACAAATCATTTACAACAGTCAGAACCCACAAACACCTACAGATTTCTGCAAAATTGCTCATATGCTTTCATAAAAGAAAAGGCAAAATTCTCAATAAGATGGAGAAGTTTTAAGTATACATATATAAATATATATATAACTAATACAGTTACATGTAAGATTATTATGGAGAGGGTTGCTTATAAGCCTTTACCCTGCATGCATGTAACACACATCTCTTTTAACATGTTTCTTTAGTTTTATTTTTATCATGATTTTATGTATGTAAGCACTGACAAAAATAAACAAATAATAAAAAACAGTCAGTGCATCAAGACACAGGCCACTGTCTTCACATTTTAAAAATAGATTGAATTTCTATTTATCTGTGAATTTGCATTGCCGGGAAAAAAACGTGAAAATCGTAAAATAAAATGTACTGAATTATTTGAACAAATCAGAATCAGAAATACTTTATCAAACCCCAAGATGGAATTTGTTGCACTGCAGTGCTGCTTAAAGAAATCCTTCCTGTGTGTCATTGCATTTGCATTTTAAATTTAGTTTTTGGAAAGATTATTAGATAACTTTTGGTTTCTGAGTCAAGTATACCATATTAAAATGAAACTACGTTTACCCCTCCATCCATCTATCCAGCCATCCATGTCAGTTTTATGTAACAGCTTAAGAAAACTCGGAGTGGAACGGTTTATTTTCTGTTTTCTATTTTTCCTTCTTTCAGAGCCTGAGTTACTCCTGCCGGTTGGAAGAGATGCTACTGTAAAGGCTCTCCAGCAGAAACAGAGTGTGAAAATTTCACTACACTCTATATGAATAAGCCCATCAACGGTGTTTGCTGAATTTACTACTACTTAAAAAAAATAAGGGTTGAATGAATAGATGTGTTATCTATTAGCTTTGCTCGTCATGCAATAATTTGTTACTGCCTCTCTAGACTGAAGTTGATCTGAATGTTGCTGCAAAGGCACTAATTGCTCATAAGTACTTGAAAACATTCTTTTTAATGTATTTAACCATATCTTAACTTTGATCTAAAACTATATCAGTATCGGTTTTAGCAGTGCATAACAACTGCATCATTCTCCATTCATACAGGGAGCTATGCAGAAAGAAAAGTAGTTCTTGTGTTAATGGCATTCAGTGAATCTGACTCAGCAGTTAGTACTAAAGAAATATGATAACTAGCATAACAAATAAAATGTACATATCATGCTTGTTTTGTTTGAAAACAGTTGTCATGATTCAATTTGAAATTATAATACTTCTTATTTTTCACAAGGTGTGGATATTACATTATTCTCAGCTTTTTTTCATGTGTGTATTTGCAGAGAGGCACACATGACAGAGTATTCAGAATAATACTGTATTTCAATTTCACAACAGAGAAAACTAATCGGTATGAGGGTATCAGTAATGGTTATCAGTGTATCTGATATAAGCCAAAAACCAATATCTTGCATCCCTAGTTACATTACAAATTAAGACTTATACTATACTTATACAAAACAAGCTAACTTTTTTTTTTTTTTTAGCTAAATGCTAACATCAGCATCCTCACAATGATAGACATTTTATGTATTAACTTCTGCCAATCCCACCTAAATGTCTGAAACTACTTAACTTCAGACAATGCATTTGTTTTAGTTTATTCATCCGAACGCCACACAAAATCTGACCTGCAGAGTGTGTCTGTACAAAGGCAGCATGTAATCGAGGAGAGGCTTGGGACTCCAGTTATCACTCTGGGTGTAGAAAGCTGTCAAGTTGCACTCTCTCAGGGGAATCGCAGGCACCAGTATCCTTGCCAGCCAGTCATTGTTAACAACTTGCTCCATGGTAAGCTTGACTCTCAAGTCCGGGGAGTTTGATGCCAAACTGGCCCAAGAGCTGCTGTGCACCAACTTGAAAGGGAAAATTAAATGAAGACATTTTTTAAAAAAGCATTTTTTTCTTTATCACTTTTTGCCATCTCAGCAAATGCAGCCACACAGGACTTTGACACAATTCCCAAAGTCCCTTGCACTAGTGCCTTGGTAAATGGACTGTACTTGTATGGGCTTTTCCCGTCATATGACCGCTCAAAGCACTTTGATACTGCATGTCATATTTACCCATTCACACACACATTCACGCAGCACTTATATTGTATACACACGCTCTACTTACCTGCTGATAAGGCTCATTTCGAGTACAGTGCAGTGAAAGGTTTCTCAGGATACTTCTGCCAGCGTTGCCTCTACCCCCACTATGTCTGTGATGCAGAGACATCAGCAGGTCATCGGAAAGACAGGGGTAACTCAGTCCCAGGTAAGTGAGGCCTTGCACCTGCTGCAGCATTAGGGCCATGCTGGGGTTGAGGTGAATGGACACAGTAGCAGAAAAGAATCCTCTCAAGTCCAAATTAGAAATGAAGCAGTGAGGAGACTGGTACCTCTGCATTCCTAACAGTGCAGCGAGCAAACTCAAGCCCTGGATGCAAAATGGTAATTAAAAAAAGAAAATTTGAATCTGCAAATCAAACTTAAAGTTGAATAACACTAAATGACCATAACTGTCTTTTCTTTTTGCGTTTCTCATCCTGCAGTTATATCACATGACAGCTCTGAGAAGGCCCAAAAATTACAATATCACAGTATCTTTGGAAGGAAAATGCTTTCACCTGGTGCAAGTCATTTCTCATCTCATTCAGACAAACAGTCCTGAGCTTTGAAGAACCATTTCTGAGGAAATAAATCAGGCAGTCCACCAAGGAGTTTCTCTGCCCTGAGTCCCAGGTGTCTCGGTCCAGCTTCAGACGTACAAGGGAGAGGGACTGCAAGGGGGCCTTAACTCTGTGGAGAAACATATTTTCAAGTTTGCTGAGCGAGTTCCCAGGACTTGATGTTTAATGGGCTTTCAGGAGAGAACCTCCTTTACCTGACAAGCTCAAAAAACAGCCCACATATGGTTTGCTGCAGTCTCTGGGCTATGCCGTTTGAACGTGGAGGACACACACACACCTCCAGGTTTTCCAGATAGACTCCCAGACTGCGGACATATCCCACAGCTGAGTTGTACTCAGATGGCCTATACATGGAAAGCTGACCGCTGAAGCTGAAGAGGCGGGTGCGCCAGAGACAGGGTGTGCGCATGACATTGTACCAATGATGACAAACCAAAGACGCCATGCTACGGTCTCTATCATAAAGATACCTGAACACAAGTTGCAAGCACACATCAGGCAGTGACCCCCAACCACTCATCCATTCAGAGGCAAAGCTGTCTTGACTAGATCCTGCTTCATCACTGTCCTCATCTTTTAAATCTTCCTCCCGTGTATCTTCTTGGCTTTGCATTCTTTCTGGTAGCTTGTCTTGTGTCCAGCAGTAAACTCAGTTCGATGGGCGAGATGTTGAGATTAAGTGAGAATTGACAAATAGTCAAGATCCTTAAGTGCGAGCAATGTGATGTCACAAGAGCTGCATTCTAGGTTCAGTTCTGTATTCTGAATATTTAAATGTCCATGTTTAAAAGAAAATACATTTGGTTGAGATTGGGCCTCCAGGGTGAATGAAAAACAAGTAGATTCAGTTTATTTGTGATATTTTAATGAGATTTCTTAGTATTTTATTTTTCAAAATATTAATGCAGTAAAATCTTTTACTAATCTAATTTTGATTGTGCCCGTGTAGGGTGGTTACATGTTGATGTTGATGTTTGAAACAGCATGTAATTTGCAGAGGTACCCTCATGCACCCTAAAGCCTCCTTTACATTTTATTATAGACATACATTCAGAACAAGCCTTCTATTTGTCTTATGTGTCCTAATGTGCATATTTTGGTCCATTTTCAGAGAGCTTGCAGACCTGTACTCAGACATAACAAACAAAACAGTATCACTGGAACCTGTGGGGGCATATTGTGCAGCATAGTCCTTGTAGCTCACATATCATCAGCAAAAGAATAGAAGAATGAACAATGTGAGCAGAATTGTGGATTAAACGGTCCCACCATCCCACTCCCTGTCATTCCAGTCCAAAACATCACTCCACCGCCACCTGGCAGGCATTGCAGTCTTTTTCAGACATGTGGCCATCCCATAACATCTTGAACTCCATCCAGCTGGACCATGAAGTGTAGACTGGCACTCATCGGTGTACAAAACAGTTTGACGGTTAGTCTTTGTGTATTTAGTTAAGGGTGCCCGAAACAAAGCTTTAGGCAAAACTTCAAGCCTCTGGAGTATCCTGCATTGAGATGGTCTTGGGATCCCATAGTCCCCAGCAGCATCAAATACCTGCTTGCTGCTCAACATCGGCTTTTTAGCAGCTCAATGCTTACATCATTCGCCCCACAATAATAGGCGGCAAATAGCTGACTAGCCATCAGCTGTGTCTGGTGAGGGGAAGTTTTTTTTCCACAGATATAGGGTTGGTGGCCTTTCTTAGCCCGTCACGGCCTCCTACCGGCCACCTCTCCAGGCAGCGACAGGGTGGAACCCCAACCAGCATCCCAGTCATCCCAGAAACAACGTGCAAGTCGGCCGAGGTTAGGTTTTGCTATCATTCCTGGAACCGTACACCCGCTCCATCACGGGTCCAGAAATGATCCTCGGACGCCTTATACGCCACTCCGGGACCAAGATAGCTGGTCAGTGCCTCACCCAGCCTTAACGGTCAGGGCCTCAGTCTATCGGAGTGCAATGATAGACCTGGCGACCCGTCGCTCCTCCACACTGGAGAGTGTAGGATTGTCTAACAGCTGTTTTGCTGAGGTATTATATGTTTTAAGCATTCCATTTAT
>JAVQJG010295621.1:0-10041 GCA_036024015.1 Craterocephalus amniculus | reverse complement strand
TAGATAGGTAGATAGATAGGTAGATATAGATAGATAGATAGGTAGATATTCTGTAGTGTTGATATATATACCCTTTAACTTTCACACTAGGAAAACAGACAGTAAGAAATGTTCCTGTGCATATTGTCTTTTCTTTTAAACAAGAAAAATACGTATAAATGTTTTTTTAGCAAATAGTTGAGATAAAGGTTGATAATAAAGTAATGACAGTGAAATGGTCAAAACAGCAACGGGATAACAAACACTATTATTATGTCTGTAGACTTTCATCTATGTGAATGAATACGTTAATTTGAAGTTACAACTTGCTGGGGTCACATCAGATCACGTCATTTAGATATGACAGAGGCTCAACAGTGTCCTGTTGACTGGAGCTAGGGGAGGAAAGAACACCCAGGGGCAAAGCATGCAAATATGGAGAGAGAACATGCAAAATCCACACAGACAGAACCCAAAGCTCTGTTGTCATTTTCTACAAGCCAGTATGTTGCCTCAGTGTGTTTCATTCAGCAAATGTGACTGTATCAAAGTTCTTATGATTTTTCAGGGTTAACCCCTGGATATTCTAAAAACATAAATAAAGTCTGTCATTTTCGCTCGTTTTTTATTTGCTATGCAATAGTTAAATACCAGATACCTAATGTCAGTAAGGAGAGCTTTTACCAGGAATTATCCAGATTGTTCCTGTTTATATACTGGACCACACAAACACAGGAACTGGGTATTAATAAGACCAGCAGTTCCAGTGTTACAAATAAAATGTCATTTTTTTCAACATGTGTTTTGGTTTTCAGCACCCAAACAAATCAAAAGTCATGTGACTGATGGAAAACAGACGAAAGCTTTGATGTCAGTTTGTAAACATTTCTGACCAGATGTGACATTAAATTTATTTTTGAATATGTGACTGCGGAGAAAGGCCTCTTATGTCATATAGGTAACTAATCACAGAACAGATTAAGCTTATGCTAACCAATTTGTTTAGTTTGTTAAGCTTTTTTTTACAAAATAAGTACAAGTAAACAAAAGGAAGTGGGGGTGTTTATGATACAGTATATATGAGTGATTGCTTAGAAACAGCATGTAGATTAATTTATTTCTTTTCTGAAAAATCATATGAGAAAAAAAGGACATGAAGTTGACTGTAGCAGCTAGCTAAACAGTTCACATTCACAGCACTTGCAATGCCACAATGCTGGACTGTATGGCATATAGTCTTTCCAGCAGTGGCTCACACTGATGTCTCTAAAACAGGCGCCTTAATTAATTTCAGCTCTTGAGAGAGGCCCCATTTTTGGAAGTGCTGTGACCTTCAAAGTGTTCAGTGGCCTCTTTTCTGTCTTGCAGCATTAACAGACACTTTTGCAGAAGCTGCTGCAGTCTGCTGCTGCTGCTCAACAGCGCTGGTCGCCTTTGTTCACGCTTGGTAACCATACTTCAAATGATGAGTCATATGTCTGTGGCAGATGAACTGAATGCAAAGCAGTTCAGCTCACGCTATAGGCCAGAATCCCTGCCAGTCTGACCTTGAAAAATATCTCACATTATACACACAAAACTTTATCTGAATCTGAATGAGCACCTTCCAAAAGAAACAGCATCTTATAGGTTTTATTATCTAACTGAAATCTTAGGAACCACTTTGAGGTATTAAGTTAAGGTGTAACAACAAATCAGAGATTTTTGGATTATTTGTAATGCAAAAGTGCTAACCTGTGTAAACTGGATTTCTGATAAGATAGTGTGTGTGTGTTTCAGGGAACACTTAAGCTTTTTGTGTTGCGCTGGATGTTTTGGTGTCATTAGGCTGCAAAAAATGTCAAGCGGGGTCATCAAACAGACAGGGACTGACTTATGTTTTTTAACAGAAAATACCTTAAACTTTTTTAAAAAATGCAGTCGTGTTTGAGGAACAAACATCCATCAATGTATAAGTTCACTGGTTTGCAAACAAGAAAATGACAACATCCAAATGAACATAACAGGAAAGAGGGAAATGGTCAAACTTGATTGATGCAAATACAAAACTAGTTTCATAGTTCGCACTTCACAAAGGGGAGAAAAAAAACTTTGTCACTCAGTTGAGGATCTGTGGATGGTTTCACTTGCATAATCCAAAAGGTTTTGACACATACGGAGTTATTTAGATATGCAGAATTTTATACGTGTTTGCACAAAAAATTAGATTTTCCCAAAACTAAAAAATTTTCAAAACAAATGTTTGTGTGAAAGGCCTCTTGTTAGAATATATCTGGTTAGTATAAGTTTAATTATAAAACAAGAATGTTAGATTTATAACATTAAGATAGCGTCAAAGAGTTCAGGGTACCTTAATTTAGATTCAAGATTAAAAACATTTATTGTCATTTGCACAGTAAGGAAGCAGGTTTCCCTGTATAATGAAATTCTTACCACTGAATTCCATGTATAATCAAAAGTAGTCTGCTAGTCCTGCATTTCACACCCCTGTACCTCTGGCCTAAGGGGACTAGAATGAACCATCCATCTTGGGGGTGGGTGGGGTCTTTGGTGGTGGGTGGGTCTTTAATCTTTGATTTAGGGTATCAGCGTGCTGCTAATGTAAAATAGCACTACATAACCTCTGCTTCTTCTACTAGTTTGGATAGCACATAATCATTTATTATTTCCATTCCTGAAGTCATCGTTGCCCAGCAGAATCCTGAGTCTGAGAAGCTGAATTTCACGTCTTTTTCCGTCCTAGGGTATGACTTTACAGCAGCATTTTGTCTTACGACACTGTCACATGCTAGCAACTGGATGTCAACACACTGGCCACTTGCAATAAAAAGAGATGCTGAGGTAAGTTAAGGCCTCTACATACTCCACGAGATGTGAGAACTTTGTTCTTGCTCTCTGGGCTCGGAGAACAAAATGACATAAGTTTGGTCTTGCCGGACGTGATTGAGGACACTTCTTGACACATCAACTTTTTTCTTGAGGGGATCTGAGAAGTGTTACATGATTGGTTGGACATGTGAGGTGGGTGTAGATAAGGTGTGAAAGCATGAAGGGGGACGTAGTGGCTTCCGCATTTCTACTGTTACAAAACGCAAAGTACAGAAACGTTATTTCAAGGTGCTTTACAGAAAACAGTTTAAGTCAATATGATTGTCATACATTTATACAAACAAGCCAATTCATAACCAATAGCATATGTAAGGAAACCAACAGACTGCATCCAATCTAGTCTCCAATCCAGTCCCCTTCTGAGCAAGCTTGAGGTGATGGTGGAGAGGGAAACTCCCATTTAACACGAGGGCAAAAGGGTTAGGGGTCAGATCCAGAGACAGGGAAGGGGCTTCATGTCGTGTATCTGGAATTGAAAATATTTTAGATTTTGATAATCTGTATAATACACAAGTACAGGGACTACTGGACATGCCACCTCAAAGCTAAAGATCATGTTAATATAAACACCACGGTGCAGCTTTGCGTTAATATACATATGTTTCTACTCTTGCTATTGCTAAGGCACATTTATAAGTCATGATCTCATTTCTCTTTACCTGCAATTTAAAATTCAGATTCAGAACATTTCAGAACTTTCAGAAGTAAAGTTAATAAAAGAGCAATCTAGGTCCAGGTCTTAAATTGTCCTTTATGCCTCACTCCGTCTGTTTTTCAAAAGTAAGGTGCTTCTTTTAGGGATTAAGTGGTGCTACCAGCACTCCAGGTTCAATCTGGAAGGCTGGATAACCACTACTCCTTAATTCCTGAAAGAGAATAAGACAGATTAACCCTGCTAAAGGGGGGGGGGGGGAGGGATCAGGATTGGGCCAGAGACTTGACCTCTAAAAATGAACTATTGTTAACCTATCATGCAGATCCAGCTGTAACCTTTTCTGAGAAATCCTGATATCAACCAAACCAAACAAGCTTTTTGATGGAGGAAATAAATCAAATTAGTGGTTATTACGTAAACCCATATGATTATTTCATCATCTGCAAGACGTCCCATGTTTCTGAGCTAAGTAACAATGAAGATGTTGTTTTTAAGGCAAAATTAAATGAAAAACAAAATGGCAGCAACCTTCAGCCCCCTGTTTTTATGTGTTTTCATCACAGAAGGGTACAGCTGTTTTCTCCTGAGCCAAGCTCATTTTATCACCTTTTTTTCCAGCTAAACTAATTTACCATCCAGGCTTCAATGAGCTACAGAAGACAAAAGAAATGTGTTTTGATCTTGTTATTGTAAAGACGCCAAGATGGGTGTTTCCCCGAAACTGTGAGACCTAAATCTGAAAAATTAAACGTCTGATGCGACTTTTTGTTATGCTTGATTGCTCTCTTTTGTCACACAGACGTTCACGAGAAACTAGTTAATTAAAAGGAGTTTCCAGAGATGGTTCAGGTTGGGGCTTGATGCTCCCTTCCCTCCAGGCTTCTACCAATCTACCAATGATCCAGCTGGTAGATTACATAATACTGCCTTAAGGCTTTGTGCAGCAGAGCGCTGGGCTGCTTGAAAACCTCACCGGGAATTACATGTATGCTGCCCAGACTTACTGTGGAGGCTGAGCAGAAGCTGGAGGCTTATCAGGGGAATGACTAACTACGACCATTTCAAATACACAACACAAGCGGAGCCATGTACCTCGCAGTGTCACCTTTAAGTCTTCACTGAAATAGTAAACCCTCTGCCTACACAGCACTCCCAGGATGTTCTGGAGGCTGTTAGAGGAGTTTTGTGTCTCTGAAGGTTTTTCTAAATTTATGACAGATTAGATACGCCTCTCTGCAGCAAACATTGTGCACTTCATTGTAAGTGGAACACAGTTGCAAATGCACGCAGCAGCGCTCTGTGACGTCTGAAGTTACAGTTTCTCCATCATTTCCACGCTGCTTCATGCGCAGTGTTACATCAGCAGAGCTCTGGAAACATGCAGAGGTGTGCTCAGCTTGTAAGGCGCCGCTGCACGCACTCTTTGTAGGCATCTGCTTGTCGTGAGCCGTTGGCAAGTCACGCTGCTCAGGTTGGAATGTTTACCACAAAATGTTAACACATCTGCACAAAGTCTGCTTCTCTTCCACAGTCATGGTCTTTAAGTCATCATAGTGGTGATTAATTTAATCTTCAAGTACGAACTTTTAGTCTTCATTTGTTAGTGGATACATTGTAGTTAGAAAAAATAGTGTTGATAAAGTAATCACTGATCCTCCAGTAAGGATTTTCTGGTACTTCTCACTAGCAGCTCCCTTGTTGACATTTTCTTTGATTACAAGAATTGTAGTTAAATTAAATCTAATTGAACCCATATCAATCAGCACACTGCTTCTGCAGTCTTTTCATTAGATTTACATGAATGGAGGCAAAAATACTGCAGACACTGATGACGCTTTTAAAAACCAGAGGCTGCCCAGCAGTGCCTCCTTTCTATTCCGAATGTTTAGTCTGAAACCTACAGAGACCACCTGTCACGTTTACATTGCGTGACCACAGATTACTTATGCAAGGGAACAAGACATTATAGTATGGTCTTGCCATGTGTTACTAATGAGTGGGAATAACCGTGTACTACTAAGTAGTACTCAGGGATTATAAGACCGAGAATATACTTGCTTTTTTACCTTGGCTTCATATAGGCACCAGCTTTATGGCAGTAAAGGCTTATTTCTGCTCCCAAACATACGTAATAGATACGGCCGTGTCAAGCGTTGTCATGTATCACAGACCTTCATACGTCCGTGCATCATACGTTGGTGGCAATGCACCACAAAAAGTACAACCTCCCAATACATCTGTCACACTCCTGCCGTCTCTAAAGTTGTCCCTCTTGTCATTTTCTTCTTCCTCTTCTCCTGTTCCTCCTCTTCATGTCTGTTCTATTCTTGACGGATCCACAAGGCCCATGAAAATGCATCAAATAAAATGACGTAGGAGACGCACAAAATTGTTCATCCATCTGCATACCTGTCTTCTGGATCGAGCATAAATGGGCCTTAATTGTTCAAATTCTTGGTTGCGCTCTACGTTTGCTACCAGAGGATTCCACTAGGGGGCACTTTAGAGAACTCAGACTGGATGGATTTGCTTCGTAACAAAACAATTAACATGGCGACAATGGAGGAGGTTAGTGTTTGGTTCATTTTTAGATCACTGCAGAAAAAACAGCAACATTATCATAGATGGTATATAAGGACCCTAAAACAGGCACACCATGGGTGGTCTTAGAAACCTAAGTTATTTTTACCGCTATGACTACATCTAGTCAAATCGGTTGCTATATTGGCGCTGCTAATCATCAGCATTTTTTAGCTTGTGAACGCATTGCATTGAAAGATTTCAAATTAGTGGTTACATCCAATCCCTATCCACTTTCCCCTTATTCAATAATAATGCATAAAAGAATCACCTTAAATTTGTTTATTGCATCACGACTTTTTGACTTTGTCAGGAACCCTGATAATCAACAATGTTCAACAAAAAAAACCATTTGTTTCACTACATTACAAATGCAGTGGTTGAAATTATGGCATTTGTGGTGTTAGGTTTGGTTTTGACGCAGTTATCAAAATAAGATTATAAAGTAAAAATTGGAACGAAAATTAAAATTGTAAGTGCACTGTCAGATGCTCATTTGTCCAGTGTAGCTGAAAAAACTAAACAAACAAAGACAGGCATACCCAGACATTGAGGTCATATCCCTCATTTGACTTGCAGACGGCCCATCTCAAATTTGCAGCATGCAAAAAGGAAAAGAAGATTTACGGTGAGCAAAGTTCTAGTAACATTTTTGGTTAAAATGAGGGAGAAGACACAGATAAGTTTAGCAATGCAGAGGAGCAAGCTGTGTTTTGTTTTGATCTGTTTTTTTGGGGGGTTTTTTGCATTTACTTGAAGAAAATATATGTGTCGAAATTGACCGTTTTTTCTTTTTTTTTTAAAGTTCATTTTCATGGAGGGGGTGAATTTACAACACAGTGCTGATGTTACAATCATCTATATTTGTCTTGCCCATGACAACAATCAATCCTTCACCTTAACCACATGCTTATTCTTGTGACCATGGAAACAAAACTGGACCAAACCATAGCCATGGTGCAGCTGAATCACAAAACAGATTTATGTAACAACCAGGACTCGTTAAGGCAACACTTCATATCACATGCTCTGATGTATGTGTGATTTCTTTACTGCGTGTGAGGGAAATGTTACATGTTCATAGATCTGATCTTTGCTTTGCAACAGTAAATTCCCACCCAGTAACCAAATGTTCTTGTATTCATAGCTGAAGGTCGTCAACAGCAAAATTGGATTGTAATATGCTCATTAATATTTGATTTAACTAGAACATCAACTTCTTAAAGGAGAGTAATTTGTAATATTATAAACAGAATTAAACATTTTTGATATATTTTTTAAAAATTACAAACAGCTTAAGATAATTTGTGGACTGGTAGTAAAATGGTCAGTACCATATTGTTAAAATGCTACCAAATTCAAACAGTTAATGATAATTTTTTTTCACTCTAATATATTTGGTTATAAAATGATCAACATGACTCTGACACACAGTTTCAGACATTTTTATCTGTCACGGTTTATTTGAAAGTATGGGCAAGCCGGAATGCAAAAGCAAGGGGTTTTACCCTCGGTTGAGTAGGAAGCGATGTAACACAGGATTATTTGTTGGTTTCTGGCCTTTCAAATTCAGCATCAGTTGATTCCTGCTGCTCACCATCCAAAATGCCAGAAAACCCAGTAACAGACTAAAGCGCCACATGGTGTGTGTGAACCAAGGAGACAAATTAATTCATCAAAGTCAATTGAGAGCCATCTTATGGGAGAAGCAGCAGTAAAATGCCACGATTTAAGGGTTGCTGGCACACTTTCTGTTACGTAATCCTCTTATGCCCTCTTGAGAATACTGTGTTCACATAACAGAGTTGTTAGGAACACACTAATTCAACATTTCATTTGGAAATGTGGATGAAAAAAAAAGGAGCCAGAGAGAGAGCAGTAATAGCCTGAGGCCTTTCTCTGTGATGATTGAAAAGGCTCTGCAGTCTTCTAGGTTTGATGTGAGGAATGCCTGCTTACAGGGAACGCTGCCTGAACAGAAGATGTCGATGGAGCCGAGCGACTTCCTGTGGATATCCACTCTCACCTCCACTTGGCACAGTTAAAGCCGCAATATTTAGAATAATGAAGTGAGAGGTTGTTCTGTGGGTTTGGCAACAGGACGACTGACACTGCTGACTATCAGTCACTTGCTTCTGTGTTGCTATGGTAACAGCCTTGTTGCTCCACGCAGAGGCTATAGAAAAAAAAAAGCTCGTATAGAGCGACAGGACAGAAAGAAGAAGAAGAAGAGGGAGAAGAAAAGATGGCTGCATGCATGAGTCATCTGCTAACACAGACATCCACAGCTCCATCATCATCAGTACGAGCAGCCAGTCAGAGCTGCCTGCGTGCCTGAAGCTCAGCACAGCACAGCCGCCGCAGAGACCGCATGAACAAACAAAAGCAAACGCTGGTTATGATCAGGTCAACGGGAGAAGGTGGTAATCACCTCTGACTTGATGTGCCGCCATATCCAGCTGCAAATTTTTGCCAACATTTAATGCCTCTGAGATATAACTAATATCCAGCGTCAGCCATGAGGGTGATGTGACGAGTTAGAGGCAAATATCAGAGAAAAGACATGAGATGATCGGGATCAAATCATCAGTGAGCATAAATTCCTAAAACTTAAAGAAAAAATGTGATGTTTTTGAGGCTGTTTTAATTATTCGTATTCACGTGACACATGGAACAAATGATTTCTGCAGTACTAGAGGCTGTTGTTTCTGGACTTCTTAGAAATAGGAATTGGCAAGAGTAAGGTCATAAATTGTGCTTTTAATTATACATGACTAGCATGACTGCCTCGCATATGCTTTGAAGTATTTGAAGTGAATTAATGGTAATTTGCAAGTGAAGGGACCATTTAACTGGATGCAACATTTGAAGATTGACAACAATAAAAATTACGGACATTTTCAAAGACAGGACAGCATGCTATGTTTACAAAAATGTTTAATAGTCACGAGCTCTGGGAACCAGAACGGGATCGCGAATACAAGCAGTCGTAAGTATTTTCCTCTGCAGGGTGGCCGGGCTCCGCTGTAGAGACAGGTTTAAGCTCAGTCATCCAGGGGGGCTCAGAGTAGAGCCACTGCTCCTCCGCATCGAGAGGAGCCAAATGAGGTGGCTCGGGTATCTGGTCAGGATGAGCACGTCCCACCGGAAGGAGACAAGCCCATGACACGATGGAGGGATTAAATCTCTCAGCTGGCCTGGGAGAGCCTCGGGACCCCCAGATAAGCTGGCTGATATGGCTGGGGAGAGGGAAGTCTGGGCTTCCCTGCTCAGGCTGCTGCCCCCACGACCCGACCGCGGATAAGCAGAAGAGGACGGACATGTGGAATACAGCATGCTTGGTTTAGCCTGACTCTTCAGACACTGTTTCCCTCATATCACGGTGGTAAATTTCCCACTATGGTGTCCTGTTTGGTTTTAGATGTAGAAAAGTAGCTAATGGCTCCTCTCAGCATTTAACTGTTGCTCTGCTAAGAGCTATAAAAGCCTCTTTCAGAGTGCACTGATATTTTACGGAGAACAAAAACTGCTGCTTTAACTGTTGTTTTCTTTTGGCCTTTGCTCTTAAAACCCAGCAGTTTATCTATTTGAAAATGCTTCATTTGTTCAGAGGACACAGTGACACACAAGTCCTCTGCAACAGATAATGCACCCTTCTAGTCAACAAACTATGAATACATCTCTTCTGCCGCTGTGGCAACATAAAATTCATGTGTTCTGCTGTAGCCTTGAATTCACCAGTAAAGAGTATAAATCTATTCAATCCTAATCAGGAGACTTTTATTTCTGACATTGAACTGGGAGATGAGTTGTGTGAGAGTGTGTGTGTGTGTGTGTGTGTGTGTGTGTGTGCGTGTGTGTGTGTGTGTGTGTGTGTGTGTGTGTGTGTGTGTGTGTGTGTGTGTGTGTGTGTGTGTGTGTGTGTGTGTGTGTGTGTG
>JAVQJG010295593.1:0-11054 GCA_036024015.1 Craterocephalus amniculus | reverse complement strand
GTACTATACTGTTGAAATAAATAACAGTAGGTACACTGTAAAATAACAGTAAAATACTGGCGTCCCTGCTGCCAGTAATTTACTGTAAATTTACAATGAAATTCTTTACAGTGTAGCAAGTCAAGTATTAAAGAAAAAAATCTGTCTGCTCAGTTTCATTGTCGCATTTTAGGTTTTTGGAAAAATTGTATCTTTTTAGCAATTAAAATACCCCTTTGACCCAATCAACATATTTCCCTAATTATTTGGTGTGCAGCATACAGAGAGCAGAGATACAAAGAAAGGAAGAAAGGGGTGCACTGTAAACTCGAACAAGTTGAAAATACTCAAAATATTTGATGTAAGTGATTACATCAAAGTTTTTGAGTTGCATAAATATATTTTATGAGTTACACTAAACCTAAAAGATATACCTTCAAGGTACTCAAATGATTTCATACTTTACAAAGATTTTAAGTAGAGAAAACAAATATTTTGAGTTTGACTAAGCTTGCATACACTGAGAAAAAATACAAACACTGTTTCAAACCCCCTTTTCAGCCCAAATCAGCAGTCCCCTCACTCCAGCTCTGCCCTGGAGACTCACTTCTTGCTGTACAGTAACACTCAAAACATATGTTTTAATGACAGCAATGAACTCAATAATATTGATCTACTTTAAATTAAAATGCATTCCTTATTGAGAAACCTTAATATTTAGAGTTCTTTTCACTAAAACAAGCTTTTGAGTTACTTGTCCTTAATAATTTAGAGTTAGTAATACTGTTTGGGTTTACAGTAGTTTTAAATACTGTACATGGTTTTAAAAAGGTTTCTACGTAGTTTTTGAACTAAACATAAATGTTAGGTTAGTTAGTCGGTTGAAATTCTCCCTAGGAGTGAGTGTGTAGATGAGTGGCAGTCTGTTTCTCTGTGTTGGCCCTGCGATCGACTGGTGGGCGGTCCATGTTGAACCCTGTCTCTCGCCTCCAGTGCTGGGATAGGCTTCCCAGTGATCCTGAACTGGGTATAAGAGATAGACTAAAAATAGAAATAAAAGGAATAATAAGCTAGTAGTAGTGATGATGTCAGTGATGATATTGATAACAGTGTCTGTGATTTAATGACAATGTAACCTTGGTTACGTGGAATGTCACTCTGAGTACTTCATTGAAAATACACATTTTCTGTTTTTTTGTAATAGGTAGGTAGATTAATGGGTATGCGCATGGTTTCAGAGCAGTCACTGGGTCAGAACTATTTCATTTGAATTGTGTTGGAGAAGGAAGCATCTAAAACCTGCAGGACAGTAGCCCTTGAAACCAGAGCTGTACACTCCTGATTTACAAGAAGAGAAAAATAAAAGCTGCAAACAGTCTTTTATGGGTCACATGTCCCAACCTGTAGTTTTCTTGGTGGCATTTTGACTATCCCTATCCCTTTCACCCCAGAAGACTAACTCAGCAGGTTGGGTGATGCTTTTAACGCAGTAGCCAGTATTGCAGGTTGGTTCAATGGATATACTCCAGCAGCCATAGAAATTAATAAAAGAGTTTGGAACCTCAAACAGTGTTTGCTATGGGACATCACATCCCTCTAAGGAAAGAGATGGAATCTAATCGGCCACCTTAAATGACCACAAGAGTAAACCAGATACATCTGCTTGCTTCAGTACAGCTTACTGGTTCCCACTTTCCCTTTAACCCTTCAGTCTGGGGGCATTTTGGGGGATTTTCCTCAACTGGTACTTCTTTTGAATTATTGTTGGTAAAACAGTCATCTTATGATGTACAATCAAGTATTATACATGTCTGTTTTCAGGACAACCTGGGCTTTCATAATATTCATGATGCACTGGTGTCACATGAATGGTATAAAAGTTATAGAGTCATAAAGAGAGAGAAAAAAATATAACTGAAAATTAATTTCTCAAACATCTACTGAAAATGCCCAGGGAACTGCACTGGTTTGTGTCTGTGTGTGTGTGTGTGTGTTAGCTTTTAGCTGTCACGGGTAAGGTGTTAGTATAATGTCATCCACATTATACTTGTACTACATCATTGACCTGGAAACAGTCTTTCTTAACATGTCACACTGGAATAACTGCCAGCAGTGATGTGTTCACTTACTGTATATTTCTATGTTTGAGGACATGAAATTTAGATTTTCAAAAGCACACAGGTGAGAAATTAATGGAATACTTACATACATATTGAGGGTTAGTAAGGCATGGAGCCAAAACATACCAGCTTCTTTATGCATTGGCACCGGAGTCTTTGGTTTTTACTGGAAGGATGGAAATCATTATTATAGTGTTCTCATGCACAGGGTTGAAACTGCATGAAGATGGAGTTGTAAGGTTCAAAATTTACTTGCAGTTCTTCATTAATGTGTGGCGTAAACTGTAACAAGAATATTACAGAAGGCACATTCATTCTGTAGATTAGCAGTAAATTTACCTGGACATATATCTGTATAGTTTCCTGATACACAAATCCATTCTAGGACACTTCCCCAAACCACCCATATACAGCAGCCATACCATCCCAGCCTGCTTAGGACAAATCACAAGAGAAGTATTTAAACCAATAAAGAATAGCCACTTCCTAGATGTGATAAAAGCACACTACACACTCTTAAAGATGAATTTAAGTCCTCAATTAAATAAAAACAGAAAGAAAAGTAGCTTAGTGTATTAATCTCCGGAAGGAAATTAAAATGTTTCAGTATGGCTAGATCTTTACAGCTAACCAAGAGCTTTGGCTAGATTGTCTAGCTTTTCTCTAGAGCAGGCATAGGCAACTTTTGACAACAAGCTCTGCACAGCTCTGCTAATCAAGTCTGACTCTGAGCCAACCAGAGTTACCTACCCCTGCTCTGGCGAATCTGAGGTTTTCCCTGAGGCCTACTGGTGGGATGTGCCCAGAACACCTCACCAGGAGGGCATCCAGGAGACCCCCGAGCCTCATGCCTGAGCCTTCTTGTCTGGCTCTGGATG
Organism: Craterocephalus amniculus; assembly: GCA_036024015.1. Taxonomy (NCBI): domain Eukaryota; kingdom Metazoa; phylum Chordata; class Actinopteri; order Atheriniformes; family Atherinidae; genus Craterocephalus; species Craterocephalus amniculus. Next base: position 8,077 of record JAVQJG010295593.1, on the reverse strand, counting down.
TGGACTGGTGGCTCTACTCTGGGCTCTAGATGACCGAGGGCCCAACCATCCTGCAGAAGAAACTTAGTCCAGCTGCAATCTCTCTCTTTTGGTCACTACCCAGAGCTCATGACCCAGTAGGAAAGTCAGTTGAATGGTAAATCAAGAGCTTCCCCTTTTGGCTCGGCTCCTTTATCACCACAACAGTCCGATGCAGAGTCCATCACTGCTGAGGCTTCACAGACCCACCTGTCGATCTCCGGACATGAAGAGTTTCCCCCACCCTTAACCTTTTAACTTTCATACTAAGACAATTTGGCATTTTCTCTTTTCTTTAGCATAAGAAAAATGCAATATTTTTTAGCGAATTGATGAGATAAAAGTTAATAATTATGTTATGACAGTGAATTGGTCCAAATTTGAAACAGCAACAAGATAACAAGCACTTTCCTTTGGTATTACATACCCAAACCAACTGGTAGAGATGGTGCAGGTTTATTTCATCAGTTCTTTAAAGAAATTAATGATCACAGAAATCACTTAAAGTTTTGCTCTACCAAATGGTGGAGCAGGACCACATAGGGTTAACTGTGACTCCATTTAGTCATCATAACTTTACAACTGGCTAAAAAAAAAGACATACAAATCTCATATATTTGCAACAGACAGTAAAAACAGTGACATTGTTTTCACAGAGTGTAATTTAGTTTTCTGGAAAATCAGCACGGTAAATGTTCCTCCGGCTGTCTGAACAGTTGGGCTACATCCGAGACAATGCTTGTAATCCTCAGAGAAATGGCTTAAAATACTGAACAACTAAGTTTGCTTGAAAAAGTATGAAATATAGAGCATGCTGCAGATCCACATGGGAGGAAAAAAAAAAACTTGATCAAAAAGGTCAGAGTCAACATATCATAAAAGGAGGAAAAATGTTTTTTTATGTGGTTAGATTAACATTTCCTTCACAAAGTAGTAGGAAAAGAAAGTTTCAGCTTGACCTACATTTAGACAGAAATAGAGAAAATTAATAGAAATTAGCTTTATGGCTTTAAATAGGTGGGGTTGCTTTTGTACAAAAGCTTAAATACATTAAAAGCTTAGTCATGATTGCCTGTTAAACAACAAGTACAAAAAATTTAAGCAAAGGTTTTTATTTCCTTGTTATAACAAATGGGAACATTCTGTGTAATGAAAATGCCACTGCCAGGGTGCTTTTCATAGATCCACAGATTATTTCAGCATTTAATCCAATTTATTCCCTCCACCTGAAAGGAGAGCAATTGTCGGCGGGGTGACGCCGAGTTCATCCAGCTGTGGAACAGCACCACTTCGCTTCAGCAGCCTCATTTAAATAAAAGGTGTCTGAGAATCAACTTGTTCACCACAATAGCTATTCCATTGAGTGTTTATCATAGACCGTCGCACTGAAAGTTTATTTGAATAAACAAAAATAAATCACGGCCCCTCTCATGGACAGAGTGAATGTAATAATCAGCCGCTGTAAGTGAAAGCTTCAGCTCCGTTCGCACTGTTTAGATAAATGAACTTCTGTGTTTGGAACATCTCTGTTAGGTTGATTTTGTTTCTAATGGATCCTTTGTTGAGGTGGCTCATGCTGTTTACAGAGATGGAGGTTTCCTGCAGATATCTGTTGATCCTAAAACAAAAAGAGATTTTTTTTTTTAAAGGGTGAACAGGAAACTGATGGATGTAATCGCTGGTCGGCATTGATCCAGCTCATGCATTGTCACTACACCCACTAATCAATGCAGCAAGAACCATGACATTTTTAAACTATGCTTTACCAGATTTGTTTTTATTTCATTACAGCAGCAAACTGATGATATTCATGTCAGTAGCAGACATGTGCAGACATGTGCAGAGCTTGTCGGAGATCCATTTTAATTAAAGGTACAGTTTTTAAACTAATTTGGCTTAATATTAATAAAGATTAAGTATTGCTTTCATAAATATGTATTTTATGAATGTCTATTCAAAATCGCATTAAAATAAAAACATTCTCATTGCTTAGAATTAGTTATTTATAAAGACATATGTGGCAGCGTGCCTCATACAAGGCTGCCATTTTGCCTCGCCATCTTGAAATGTGGTGGCGAAAAGGGGACAAACTTGCTAGCAACGTGCATTTTAGAAAACAAGAGAAAACAAGAGTCTACATCCGGGCGGTATTTACATAATGGAGACAATAAATGAAGTGTGGCTAAAAACAGACACGGAGGTTGTAGCCTTTCTACTAGACACGTGAGCTAATTCAATGTAACATTAGAGTTTATGTGTGTGCCATGTTAGAAACAGGGCAGAGCTGGTCAGTGACTACTTTACTCCGGTTTAGGTCGGATGATTAACCGTTACTGTCTATAGAAACGCCATGCTAATGCTAAGCAGCTGAATTAGCTCATGTGCAGCCATTCAGCTCTGTGGGCTGCTAATGAGACATTTATATGATTCAGCTGTGTTGGAGAAGGAAAACATCTAAAAGTTGCAGGGTAGTAGCTCTAAGGACCAGTTATGTGCACCTATATAACTGTTAATAAAGAAACTCGTCATTTGACAAGGCAGGTGATGCAGACGTTGCGTTGCGTTGCGTTGCGTTGCGTTGCGTTGCGTTGCGTTGCGTTGCGTTGTATCCCATGATGGCTTGAGGACCGGGGTGAGGGATCATCGCTCCAACTAACAGCTGGTGCGTGAGGACCCAGGCTCTATGAGTGATATTGGACAGGGGCAGGGCTAACGGCTTATTGAGAAGAGTAAACGTTACATGTTTTAGGGTCAATCACCGAAAGTCTCCAGTAACACCAGTCAGCTCGTAACACTGTGTAATCCAAGCTCTAACGAAAATTGTTTCGCAGTTCTTTGGAACAAAATTTGCTCTTAAATGTGTAATAATTTTCAACATGTTCATTTTTTGTAATTAATTAATTAATTGATCTGTAAAAGTTTAAGTTCCACTTTAATACATGTATATAATTGCCTCAGCAGTTTGGGCAAATCAAACCAAAGGAAGCTACTGTAAATTTGCATTGTTTCCAGTCCAATCGAACCAAGTGCCCATCCTGCTGTGAATATGTCCATGGAGGCCTTCACTAAGTACCACAAGTTTCCCAAGGCGGATGTTCAAGACAACAAGTTGCCTTTTTTGGACAATGTGGTGCACAGTGAGAGAATGGAAGCCTAAACACTCCGGTTTAGCTGAAACCTGTACGACTATTATCTACTGTTTGACTCACACTCGCACTGGAAAAAAACCCCATCAGACTGAAAATGTCCCAACAAACATAAATAGACCTGTGGATATCCGAACTTGGCCTTTACTGAATTAACTAATACAACTGAAAGTTTAAAAGAAACACAGAAGATAAGGCAAGTAGTTTCATAAATGTATTATTAGCTGATGTTATCCTGGTTCCTCTCCAACCCAGCAAGACCTTTCTTGCAGAAAAAAGTTCACCCAAACACAAGCTGAGTGACATCCTGTCTGCAATGGTTGTTAATTATATATAAAAGGTCACTAACTTCCTGTTTTTAAATCCTCTCTTTAAACACAAATTTTCTCTTTGGCTTTTAACTCAGTCTGAGATGTTGGCTTTTATTGTTTTTCTTTTCTTTTATCTCTTTTATTGTCTTTTAATTTGTTTTTATATGTGTTTTAATTGTGTGTACAGCACTTTGGCCAACAGCGTTGTGCTCTACAAATAAAGTTGAGTTGAGTTGAGTAATCAATTACAAAGATATGTAATACAACACCAATTTGTGTTACTAAAGAGGTAGTGCAATCAAACACAATTTTCTTTAGCTTTTTTGTGCTGAGTTTATATAGAAAAACATCAAAAACCCTCCATACTCGCTGCCATGTTGGAAATGTTTCATTGATAGCTTTACTCATCTCCTCAGATGTCTTACTTGGAGACACAACAATGGTTTATGTTTGGAAAATAGGTTAAAAATGAAAGGCTTAGCTGCTCTCATCTGTGCTGTCACTAAAAAATGTGAGGTAAGATATTTTATTTATTCATGTCATTTCTTCTATTATTGTTTTCAACAGCGATTGTGCAGAATTAATAAACAGCGTTGTGAGTGTACCCACAGCTGTTTGGTCTGGGACGATTGCTACAAGGAAACAAATTTAAACATTTAAATCAGGTTATTTGTTGTGCTTCCATCCAGCTGTATTTTTATTTATTCATTTTTTGACACATTTTAAACTTGGGCATAACACAAATTAAATAACACACCAGATGTTCCACAAAAATCAGAAATATTGGAGGAAAAAAGATAATATATTATGATATATTTCAAGAGGTGGAAGATAAAAGGAAATAAAACATAGTTCAAAGGAAACGGGTTCATCCTAAAGCTTCATGCACGCAGACTGAAGTAACCAGAACTCCTCAGAGAGCGGTTTTCGTTTCATAAGTGTCAGTTTCTATTGCCCACTGAGCTCCATCACCAGGCTTTCCATCATATTCATTTATTCTACATTTGTTTCCCTTCATTTGAAGTCGGACAAGCTTCTTTTTTAATTCAATCATCTCACTGCACTTATTTTTCTGTAGCTCTATTCTAAGACCTACTGATGATCTCAACACAGTAAAAGGATTGATAACAGAAGTTGATGCAAACTTTGTCTGAAAACTTCTGTAAAAATATGTAGTATATTTGCAAGGGAAGTGAAATTATTTTTAATGCAAAGAGAAATTCTGATGATATTGTGGTGATCCTAATGATGGCATCTGTGAGCATCCTCTCTCTTCTCTGAGTTTCTGCTACCAGTAAATATGTGATGTTGACCATTGTCTTATCTTTAACTCTGTCACCTTCTCTCTTACTTCTCCTTTAATCCTCCAGTGATGTCCTTTTGTGTTTTAGTGAACCAGCCATAGTGCACATTTATAGCCTAATTTTTCATTGAGATCAGACTTCTAACTTATTTTATTAATCTCATCTTATTCATTGTTTTCTATCACTGTTTGTTTTATGTACCAAATCATTGAGTCACATTCCTCGAAATGTGAATCTTGTTCACTTACAATGGCAATAAACACTTTTCTGATTCTGTTTCTAAATGGTCAGAGTGTTGAGTTGCCGGTGTGTCACGTGGTGCTGGAAAGCAAAATGTTCAGTTCCCAAACTTTTTCTGCGGGGCCGCCTGTTGATCGACCACAATAATAATGAAATATTCATTTCTCAGCTATAGCGCGGCAGTTTATAGACCAGGAAACTACGTGCACACTACTTTGCATGATGAGACAGAAGTTTTTTCTGGGCCCCAGTTTTGGAACTGTTGCAGCATCCTGGAAAGAAAAGTTTTGAAGTGCAGTTTCCCAGTCTTGTCATGCTGCAGGGCAATGATGGCTCCGGGAAAGTACATAATAAATGTCAGTGTCAATCAATCAATACGAGACAGAGACACCGATTTTCATGGTCAAAAAGCTACAAAGTGCTACTTAAATGTTTCTGCTATCATTTAAAAACATAGTTTCCATCCATCTATGACCTATTATTATTTTCATTTTTGTTCTAATGCAAAGATTAAAGGCCTTGGGGCTGAAGAATTTCAAACTAGTAACAAAGGTAAACCCCTGCAGGCCTCTGAGTGGCTTGGTTTTTGTTCTTTTTTAAATATTGTACCTGCCCTTATCTTAATGAGTGCATTGCATTGTCAGACGCTGTCGTAAGTGGGTTACCTGTGTCCGAAGCGCTCAAAATAAAAATAATGGTGATTTTTAAAAAAGATGATTGTTCCGGAGATTCGGGCAAATCAAAAAGATCATTAGTTCAAATCTGCTGCCGTTAGGGCTTTACATGATTAACTCCAAACAAACGCATAGAGAAAACGAATGAGTCAACTTTCATTACGTTGCCTGTTTCGGAGCGGAGCTTTATCTCATGCATGCATCAGATCCATTTATCTGTGTTTTCAAATCAAAGGCAGCCTGAGCAGCTGAAGGCATCAGTCAGAGTTCATGCTGAAGGACAGCAATGCCGCTCAGTCCTCCTCCGGCCACGTGTGCTAAGCAGCCACCCATCAACCTTTGACCCCTGGCTAGTGATGGGGTTTTGATCCTACCATCAGCTGGCGGCAGCACAGCTGTAGCAGCAGAGGGAGGCATCCTTGGGCCCCAATTAGGCTCCCGAGTCCCAGCCGGCCCGTTGCGGAAGCCCTCCTCCAGGGAGCCACGGGCCTGACACTGATGTGGCTGAACAGCAGCTGAAGGGGAGGGCAGCAGGAGGTGCAACCTTTGAGGCATTGCCAATAAGAGGTTTAAAAATGTATGGCACCCTTGTCAAACTTTCATGGTGCCATAGCAACAGACTTGGATATGTAGCTTGGCTGGAGGTAAAAGAAAAAAAAAAGGGAAAAAAAGGTCACATTTGTTCTTCTTTTCTTGCTTTTACTCTTTTTTTCTTTTTCCACAAATCTTCATACAAAGAACATTTCTGTGATTCTGAGCAAAAAACAGAACATTTCTTTTATGATCAGGAGTAAACTTGGGAAGTGGGTGAATTTCTTTTTTAAATCTGAAGCACTAATTGTGTTCCTCTGCTTAGATTTTTGGACCTGGCTAATTTGGTTCCTTTGTCATCACAGCAGGAAAAAACAAATTCAAATGAAATGCTGATAAAGGCACACAGTCCACACTGAAAAAACGAAGGCACGTAAAGGGTCCCTGGACCTTTTTAAGTGGGGTTATTTTCAGTATTTATTAACAGTTGGTGTGTCTGTTGTCAGAACACACCATGAATCCTGATGGTGGAAATACGCAAACAGCTTACAGCATTCCACCACAGGGTTCAGGATGTGATGCATGTTTTGGCATTTCTACCAGGAAAAAATTGTTAGAGTGCCAGATGATCTGATCTGACCCATTTTACTTTTTATTAGCCTTTTTTTGCTGATCAGCTCCTAATGGGTGGAGATTTACACACTGCAATCTGTTGACTTAAATATGTCTATGTATGTTGGCCCTGTGATGGACTGGCGACCTGTCCAGGGTATACCCCGTCTCTCACCTGATAATTGCTGGGATAGGCTCCAGCCCACCTGCAACCCTAAATTGGATTAAGCGGCACAGAAAATGGATGGATGGATAAATGTACTGCGGGTACTGTGGGTTTAAAACCACATGCCAGGAATAAAGAACCCAACCTGCTCAATATCCACCTTTCTTGTCCTTTGTTTTTATGTTGCACTCTTTTTTGTTTGAATTCAAGCGCTAACACCTCAATATCACGTAGCTGGTTCATACCCATCTACCAGGTAAGAGTATTGTTGACTGTGGAAATTCAACAGAGATAAAGGTTTACCATTTAAATCTCACCAAGCCTCCACAGTAAACTGAGCACTTGGTGGAAACGGGGCTAATGCAGCCACTTTTCTGGCACCTAAAACAATTGAAATATCATAAAAACTCCTAACATGACCTGCCACGGATCAGCTTTGATCTACATTTGGTCCAATAATCCCAATACTAGGTACACGGGAATGAAATCTATGGAAAGGCACAAACTTGTCAATCGTCTCCTGATGGACACAGAGCAATACAGATGTTCTTCAATTGATGAGATAGAGTTTATTCAATGCAAAAAAATGCTGCAAGGTGGGAAAAAAATACTGTATTCTGTTGCTGAAGCCACTACAAAGCTGTTAATGTAGATTTTTTTACCAAGCTTTTAGCTTATCTTATTCATGAAAAATCCTCCAAACAGAGAGTGCTCTGACTTCTAACCACAGCAGATGAGACATTAGTCATGTTTTGTACTACTGGGCTAGCACAGGCTGTGGTGTAGCTCGCGGCCCTGCAGGATTCCTCTTGAAGCTGCCTATGATTTATTTGGCTGTTGTGAACATCACTGAACCTGCTCTACAATACCAGCAGAAAGAAAGATGACCAAGTCAAACATTGATGTGGAACGGCCCACCACAGCAAACACTGTGCAAGTGTTGACATGAGGTACTTTTTTTTTTTTTTTTTTCTTTTTTAACCTGTCTTGTCCAGCATTGTTGCAAGCAGAATGATTATCTGGCTGCTATTTGGTGCTGGGCAAATTTACTCTATCAAGAAGGGATTTATACTGC
>JAVQJG010295588.1:0-10288 GCA_036024015.1 Craterocephalus amniculus | reverse complement strand
GCTAGCGAGTATCAGACATGATGGTCCTCCATTTATTAGCCTCTTTATTTCTTACTGTTGTGGTGTGGAGCAGCAATACAATTTACCTTTCTAAGGTTAAATGATTAAGTTTTAACGCTTGGAAAGCTATTGTGTATTTTGTTAATATGCATTCCACGTGAAATGATAGACATTACTCTCTCTGAATAAACACTTTATTCAGCAACAACTTTTATTTAGCTTAAAACTCAACTAATGTCCTGTTGGTGGAACTGGCACTGACACACCAATAAAGTGATACCTTATGAAAAATAAATGTAATGACTTAGAGATAGAGCAGGACAAAACTGAATTAATTAGTTTTCAGTACGCTAACAAAAAGATAAGAGATCAATCTTGGAGAAAAGTAAATTGACAAACTCTTGGATGTCGTGTTCCTGCCTGCTGCTGTGGAGTAGATTAAACAATGTAAAAAGTAAAAGCAAAACTAGTTACAGAACATAGAAGCTGTAAGTAAAGTGCATGAACTAATATCAATAAGCTTTACCAGATAAGTAATGCAGGACTGAAGAAGGAAGATAAAAGAGTGATAGTAAGTGAAGACAGAGACACACAGAGAGCTGGTGAAACAGAAGTTAATTAGGATCAAATTTAGCTGATTAATATTAAGGTCCGTTATATCTACAGAGGTGACAGAACAATTACTTGTTAACAGTTTCATATACAGTAAAAGCAGCAGTAGCTAAAGATAACTTAGTAGCTAGCTAATGAGTAGTAAAATTACATTTACTGAAACTTAAATACAGTTTTTAGTCTAAAGTTTTTTTTAAATAGTTTTTATGCTTAACAGACAGATATTATTATAAATATTATATTATTATTATTATTATTATTATTAAGAATCTCCAACTGTGTGCATGCATTTTCATGACTTATAAGACTGATATTACATCAGCTCACCTCTTAAGATGAACGGAAAGCTGTCAGGTCTGCTGTTTGAAACTATTGAACGTCCAAAGTGCGCTGCCATTCTTTGTGCACTGTAGTCAACCGGACTGTCACCACACTCTGATACTGCTCTGCGAACGCCTGTGTGTATCATGTGACTACAACAGACGAAAAACACAAAAAGAAACCTCAAATGCTACAACGTGCTGTTTTTAACAGTGCAGTGATGAAGCTACTGATGTTAAAACTTCAGTGATTTAAATGATTATTAAGTAAGCCATGGAAAATGGCCATACATCCGCTGTTAAATTAAACACTCATGAGCTATTTCTCTTTTTTTCATTATATTTTTCCAAACAAATGTACCTTTAGATTTTACCAGGCATTTAAATGAACAAGAAAATAAATAAATGAAAATAATACGGTGGCAGGGAGCATTTTGGGGTTAAGGGTCTTGCTAACTCCTTAACAAGTTAACAGTTGTAAAGCGTGGTGACATAAAGAGCAGGTATGGATGTCTGCATCATTTACAGTTTTCTTTCACATTTCCCCTGTGGTCCAAATTCTATTTTTATTTGAGCAGAGTCTGAAGAGGATAAAGAGGTCTCATTGTCACTGAGCATTATGAGAACATGGCGGTACAATGTAGGTTTGAAACGTTGTGATAAGAAACAGCAGCATTTTGGCACATCAGCGATGATGATCTGGGTTTCTTCTGCAGCCACAGGACCTGGATACCTTGCAGTCACTGAGCGGACCATGAACACCACTCTGTTTGCTTTCAGATGTTGAATATCCATAATAATAAGTTGAAAATGTCCGGCTTTATCTTCCTATCTTGTTTCCCACCTACAGTGGTACGGAACGACAGAACAAAGAAGAAGAAGGAGGAGAAGCGGCAAGTAGATTCAGAAATCTACGTGCTGTCAGCAGACACGGAACAGATGATCGAACGAGTCCGCCGGGCCCATCAGGACACGTTCCCCTCCCTCTGCCAGCTGGGAAAATACACCACGGTATCCTAACAAACACTGACAAAAAGAAGCACCTTTTTTTTTTAAATCTAATTAATAATTATGGATAAAACTAATTCCTCCTCCTGATCCTACAGAGCAACAGCTCTGAGCACCGTGTTGCTCTGGATGTCAGTCTCTGGGACAAGTTCAGTGAGCTGTCCACCAAATGCATCATTAAGACAGTGGAGTTCGCCAAGCAGCTTCCAGGCTTCACCACACTCACGATCGCTGATCAGATCACGCTACTCAAAGCGGCCTGCCTCGACATTCTGGTAAAATGATCCCTCCAAGATCAGTCCACCCCGCAGGAAAATGTTCTTTTCCTTTCTCATTTGGCCTCTGCCTCCTCATTTTCCCAGATTCTGAGGATCTGCACCCGTTATACCCCTGACCAGGACACCATGACATTCTCCGACGGTCTGACCCTGAACCGCACCCAGATGCACAACGCGGGATTTGGACCTCTTACAGACCTGGTTTTCTCCTTCGCCAACCAGCTGCTCCCACTGGAGATGGACGATGCAGAGACAGGGTTACTAAGCGCCATCTGTCTGCTCTGTGGAGGTACTGCACCATCCACAGAATATAATAACAACCAAAATGAACTAGACTTCACAGATATTTGATGCTTACTGTGTAGCAAGTCTGGACAGATTTCAGCTCTGTGTTTGTGTGTGTGCAGACCGGCAGGACCTGGAGGAATCAGAAAAGGTGGACGTGCTTCAGGAGCCGATGCTTGAAGCTTTGAAGGTTGGACATCAACTGGTTTCTCTGCTTTTAGAAAAGGAAATTACAGTTTATTGACTGATGTGTGCAGGTACAAAACTAAGATAAAAACTTTATTAGAAAGTACAGTAATTCAAAAGAGAAAGGCTGCAGGGCTCTGTATTAGCTCTTCTTGTTCAATATTTATATGAATGATGTGGGTCTAGTTGTGTAAGATGCTCTTTTACATTTTAATGCTGATGAATTGCAGTGGATCAACTCTGTTAAAGGCCCTTAAATCCCTGCAGAAAGCTTTTGTTTTCTTTCCAGCATTTATTTCTTCATCTAAAACTTATTCTCAATCCAGAATTTTCATGTATTGATTTTCTGAAAGTGCCAAACTGAGAAAACTTAAGCTCAAAACCACTGAATACGCTTTATATAGTTTGTGAATGGGAATGTTTTGCATCTTTGTATTGTTACTTGGTAATCTAGTATTTTCTGCTGCCAGTCGTGACCTGGACGAGAAGCTCTCAATGTCAGTAATATTTTCCTGGTTTAATGGTTGAGTATATAAAAATAAAACAGAACTAAATAAAAACTGATACTCAAGGACAAAACCTTTGGCAAAATGTATGGATGTTGTGGTCAACGAAGTTGAGAAGATATCTAATCAAAATTAATCTTTTGGATGATAAAGAGAAAACATTTCATTTACCTCTGGGAGAACAGTACGGTTAGCTTAAATGCTCCCATGGAACTAATGTAAACATCTAGGAGAAAAAGAAGAGCAGACACACGGACACATTTCACATTTGGTGTTAAGTAAGATACTTTGTAGATTGTGGAGTGATGGGCACCAGTTAAAAAAAAACCAACAGATTTCAAAATATATTTTCACATCAGCCATGCAAAGCTAAACATGCTAACGCTAGTTGTACAGCATGAGGTACCTGTAAAGGTGCTGATGCACAGCTGTACACTTACAGATGCCATTGTGTTGAACATTAGTAATTATTTAAACCAGTGACCCATTATTTAACATTTTAAAGAAACTTCATTTTTCACAGTTCACTTTTGTTCCATTTTATCTTGATGTAAATAACTTAAGATATAAAAGGGAAGCTTAAAAAATACTGTATTGGGCTACTTGTGTATTTTGTAACAATTGACTAAATGTACTGAGGATTCAGTCAGTCATAAAGTTTTATGTAATCACCTGAAGCTAAAAGGATGACTGAATCCTGACTAAAAAGATATTTTTTATTAAAACTAAATCAAAATTTGCTGCTGAAATTTAACTCTGTTGGGCCACCCCATGTGGGACAAGTTCCACAAGAATTAATTAAGTGAAATAAGGAAATATTATATTAGTTTGTTTATGAACAAGTTACCATAATAAGATCATTTAGTGAGTTAAAGAGAAAATTAATAGATACATTGTTATGGAGGATTTTCATAGAGACACAAGACACAATTGAATAATTTTAATAAAACTATTATTCTGTAAAACCCTCACTGCAGCTGTTCTGCATAGGAAGTGCTTTTAGTCATATTAGTCTTTATGAAGTCAAATGAAACAACCCAGAGTGTCTAAGAAACATCAAACTAAGCATTTCTGTGGATGGGTCCACACACACTCCAAAACCCATTTAAATACAGCTGTGACCTGTGTGGTGAGGAGGAGATGAAGAGCTCCTGATGCTGGTAAACATCTTCCAAATTTTCCCAAATCAACCAGACGGAACATCAACTTTGAGATAATAGCTGGGAATGAGGCCGAGCCAAATGAAGCTTTTTTTCTGGTGAAAGGAGCCAATTAATTATTTTAGGTCATGGAGAAAAATAGCCTGGCTATCGCGACTATATTGCTGCGAGCATATAGTCTGGCCAAGACTAATAGTTAAACTGTTTCTCAGATGGGACGGTTGATCCGTCTCCTTCAAATGTCACTGTTTATGATTGGTCGGAGCTTAAATCAATCAAAGCTTAAACCAATCACAGCACTCTTTTCTCTGACTTGTGTGTATCCAGCGTGGCTAACAAACTCTTACCGAAGCCGGTCGGGAGCAAGGTGAAAACGTCTTTCTGTCCAATAATTGTCTCCAGGACTACTCGTTGCTCACATTTCACGGAGAACTTTCCGTTTAATCTGCTGAAAACAGAATCTCTCACTGTGTCAAACGCTGCCGCTGCTCCATGTTAGCAATGCTGACGGTGTTGCTTCCTGTCGCGTTACTGCGTTGAGCCCGCCTCTTTGGATAAGCTCAAAATTGATTGGCTCCAACTTTTTTGGGATTTTGGAAATTGGTTGAATAGGCCAGACTATATGCTCGCAGCAATATAGTCGCGATAGCCAGGCTAGGAGAAAAACTGAGTCAGCATGAATCAGATTTATTTATACAGGGTATATCTGTCTCCATGATCACTGTGTGTTTAGATTTACGTGAGGAGAAGGAGGCCTGATAAACCCTGCATGTTCCCCAAGATACTGATGAAGATTACTGACCTCAGGAGCATCAGTGTCAAGGGTGAGACACACACACAATCATTTGTGGGCTGGAAGCGAAGGTCCCTTGCTTTAACATTCCCTTATCCTGACTTTCAGGAGCAGAACGAGTAATCACTCTGAAGATGGAGATTCCCGGCTCCATGCCACCTCTCATCCAAGAGATGCTGGAGAACTCGGAGGGACTAGAAGGGCAAGGAGCAGGGGGAGGGAAGGGAGGAGGGAAAGGAAAAGGAGAAGGCAGAGAAGAGGAAGAGGAAGAAACAGAACCAGGACACTGTCATCCAGGCCAGTCGCCCAAATCTGTTGCCTCCTGCAGCCCGAGGTCCTCACCCTACTCTCCCCGTTCTCCCCCGACCTGAAACCTGTTCATGCAAAACTGGAAGATGAAGCAGAGCCTCACCTGTGGACACCGAACCAATGACTGGTAACATGTTTGTAAATTCGCAGTGAGGACTCAAACAGGAAAGACTGTCACTTTTTTCCTCTTGTATTATATCAAACCCCAAATCAGAAGGAGGGACAAGATCTCCTATTGACTGCAGTGGCACAACGTCACATCTGACTTTTTTTTACTGCAGACGGAAAGAACCCAAAATATTTCCAGTTTTTCTACAGAAACTTCCTCCTTTTATTTGCATTTCAGGTGTGCAAACCATTATAAAACAGGTCAATAGTTTTTTCTTTCACTTTCTAACCTCATTTTAGCAAATAATGAAGCATTTCAGGTGATTATTGATCCATTCTTTATGCAAACATCTTCGGGTGTGGAGCAGGAGACAGCATGTTTTGCTGTGAAAACTCAGTGAATTGTTCGGCATTATTGCTGCCATCATAGAAATAGACAGGGGTTTTGTAAAATGCACTGATCTAACCTTGCACCATCACTAAGCCTGGTTTTCAAACATATTGCTAGAACGGTCTGGATGGCCCTTGCACAAAGCATCCATTTCTTTTTTTTAACTCAAGTGTTTTTATTTTAACTGGTGCATGGAAATACACAGTCACATACATTTCTCATTCTTCTTATATATAAAATGTGTGTAAATTTCGACACAATGGATCGAAAATAAATGTAGTGAGTAAATGAGTGAAAGCAGGAAACATAGTACAAATTATCTGTCTCAGAGTAATGACAAAAAAGAGTGAAGACATGAAATAATTAGTGGATAACAACTTATACAGTATGTCCTTTCCTTTCCATCAGGATACCGCTGTCATAAGACAGAATTCAGGATAAGGGATAAAAGCCCGACACAAATCCCACAGTGGCTGTATTGTTCACTTAAGCTAGCTCCATTTCTCTTTTACCCACTGATGAGATAACCGTTTAATCTTCCCTTGTACAAAACTATTTTCAAACATTTTTGTGATTTTTCACGCTTCCGCTTCCAAACCATTATTAAGATTGCCTATTGGCATCACTTCTTTGACATGACACTTTTTTTAACCTAATTACCTACTTAAAATTATCCTTGTTCTAGTAGACCTGAAAAAACCTGAAATGAAATGAAACGGCTGAGAATATATTTGGTTTTTAATCTTGTTAGTAGACATAATTGCTTGTATATTACAGTGTTACTAGAAGATTCCACTAGGGGGCATATTAGAGAGCTCAGACCAGATGGAGTTCATGAAATTTATAGGATGTAAACAAAACGATAAACACCGGGGCAATAGAGGAAGGTAGCGTTTGGTTCATTTTGAGATGATGGGAGAAACAAACAGCAGCGGTATCATGACTGACTTGAATGACCATAAACCGAGCATGCTGGGTCTCATCTTTGGATCTTTGGATCATTTTTACGGCTCCCGATCTTATGAGCCAACATCTGTTTAATTGCCACATTGCCCCCATTGGTTACTCCCTACTGCAGCTCACAAACCTTTATTTCTCATTTCTGAGGATGTGCACAAATGCAGAATTAAAAGCATGAATATTGCCAACTGAAAATGAGAGCTTTTAAAAGGTTGTCATATGCAAACTGTAAATCTAAATAATGGATGAACTGGATTTTCTGATGTCGATAAAGAAGATTTTGCTAATATTTCCTCCAGTGAAACGAAATAATTGTTTTGTACGCAAAATCCTCTCGTGTAATATAGTGTATAGAAGAAAGCCTGCGAAAGAAGTCGAAACTTAGACTGAACACAAATTATTTTCCTAAATGTACATGTGTGTATACTCTACTATGGTTCTTAAATGCAGCTATCCATCCCATTTGCACACAGAAACACACAGTTTCCTCTGACTATTATCCTTTCCCTTACAGACACAGGAGCTGAGAGAAATACATCTTGGATTAAGTTTCCTTCACTGGAATAAATTTGAACAAAAACTGTGACATAAATATGGAATCATTTTATATGCTAACATCTTGTCTGCTTGTTGGTGAACATTTTCAACCAAAGCTGAGTCTTAATTTGAAGGATATTGTATTAAAAAGTCATCAGTGATTACTAGTGCTGCCAAACATCTATAAGTTTTTTTTGTAGTCTCCACCACTTCATAATGTTAAAGTCTGTTTACACAGCCTCACTGCCTCACTACAACATCCCTCTTGTCAGGTACCAGTTGTCTGTATGTATTTCAGTGTTTTTTTCCCTTTAATATGTGGTAAAGTAAAGTTCACTGGATGGTACTGTATATGAATGCAAGGAGTTAAATAAAGAGGTATCATTTTCTTCTTGTGGATGTTCTATGATGAAAAGTTGTTTATATTTGTTGTTGAGTTTCAAATATTCAACAAAAAGTGAATTGTACTATGAAGCTAGTAGCAATCTTAATCTCACTTAAAGTGAGTTCATTGGCTCTCCACCTACTCTTTATGTTACAACTTCCAATACACTGCATAAACTTTTTCTTAAAGTTCCATTTACAGGTTGAATAAGGGCCTTTTCAGACAGCGTGCTCAGGCCCGAGATCGTTAAGTCTTTAGTTGTGTTCACATGCCAATGCTTGAACCAGGCTGAGACACGCTTGGTAATGTCAGTGCCAGAACACTATGTGGCACTGTTGAGGAAACTTTGTTGATAACTAATAACCAAGGAAGCAACAAACCCTTTCGTCATCAGCCAAGCGACAGGTCAGTATATCAACAAGAAAGGGAAATCGTCTTGTTACTTTGTGTTTTCTTGTCCACTATAGATGCAATCCAGGCTGTCATATTTTACATTTTAGCTTTTTAAATCACTCCACGGTAATCACTTCGCATTCGCCACTGTTGCACATTTGTTTACTATGAAGCTAATGGTGTTTCCTGCTAAACTTGCCAATAGGGTTCAGTGTTGATTTGATCACTTCCGCTTGTCGCCCACATGTCACATTCGGCACAGCCTGAATAGTGTTCACAAAGCATTATTCCGTGCTCGAGCACAGGTGGCCCGGTCCTGGACTTACCTTCAAGCTGGGCCACACGCGCCTGGCCTGTTTGCTTTCACATGAACAAAATTTGAGGTCAAATGTGATCAGGCCTGGTCCTGAGTGCGTCATGTGAAAAGGGCCAAAAGAAACATGATTATCATCTTCTCATAAGGCACCTTCTATCTTTGTTTAATGACAGAAATTTAGTCTGAGCATAGCTGTTCAGAAAAGTATTTTAAAGAATAAAACAGTTTTTTAAAAATGATTATTTCAGATAAAACAAATGTCTGTCACTATTGGTAAATTTTATAAGATACAAAAGAGGAGGCTACAAGTTTGATGTTGAATGCTAATGCTAACTAGCAGGAAATGTTGATGCTAGTGTTAATGTCATGCCCCAAAACACATGTCAGACAAAACAGAACATACAAATTGTATGTGTGTGTGTGTGTGTTTGTGTGTGTGTGTGTGTGTGTGTGTGTGTGCGTGTGTGTGTCAGTGACTCGCTTAAAAACATTGTGGGTCATCGATGAGTCCATTACTTGCCTGATCAAACTTTATGGAGGCGTCATGGCTGGATAGTAGGTGTGGGAAGGTGATACCTGACACCAAACTTAGTTCAGAATTTTTTCCACTTTTTCTATTACTTTCAAACCATTGGCATCTTTGTACATTACTGTCAATGAGTAACATTTATTTCCATCCACACTGACATGTGGATGGAAAGCTGAGTTCATTCAGCTGAAAAGAGAATGATTCTTTGAATTCACTTAAAGTACAAAACAACAAAAAAAAGACTAAATGCAGACAACCTACTCATAGGTGCCATTTTAAACCACCGTTTAAAAAGAGTAGTGTTATTCAACACTGTAGTGTTGAATATATGGAGCACTGTGACCAAGTAGCCAGCATAGTGTTCAGAAACATCTGTGCAGAACATGTACTGCAGACCCCAAAGTCCTGGTGGGAAACACATCCCAATGTGGCGGTGGATGGGAGGGCTATGATCCACTGGGATTTCAAGATCTAGACGGATAAAATGGTGGTGGCCAACTGACAGAACATAGTGATCATGGATAAGCAGCAGAGGAAAGCTGCCCATAATTTATCATTGGCCCGCTGCTAGCTGCCTGCCTGGCTAAATACTGGAGCTATTTTGAAAATTCCATTCTCCATCATGCACATGTATGAATGGAATGGGAGAACTAGCGTGCAGTATAAAGTATGGAGTGCATTTCTAACAGGATAATATTTGATTTGGTTTAAAATAGAAAGGCTTTTGGAGATTTTTGTTTTTATGTGTCTGACGTGGGCTTTCCAAGATAATTTATAATCAATTATAACTCCTAAAAATAAATTTTCACTTACATTTTCAATTTTGATACCTTCAATAAATAATTTTGGTTACAAGTTTGTTTTAGATTACCCAAACATTATTGCTTTAGTTTTATTTATATTCAATGATAATGTATTCATGTCCATCCACTTTTTTTATTTGATTATGTTCCTTATTTACAGTACTCACAAGCTCATTATAATTATCATTCCAATAAAATAAATTTGGGTCATCTGCAAAAAGTATGAGTTTTAGTGATTTTGACACATTAAAAATATCATTAATATATAAATTCAACAATTTTGGTCCCAACACAGACCCTTGGGGCACACCACAAACAATGCCGAGATATTTGAGGTATGCTGCCCGATTTTCACATATTGTGCTCTTCCCGTTAAATAAATCTTTAACCAGTCCCCAGCTAGACCATT